>OZ010694.1:4895218-5020817 GCA_963932265.1 Thymelicus lineola | reverse complement strand
CGTTCCTTAGTACAGAATTTGTATGGTGATTATCAGTGGCGGCCTTAGTCATTGCGAGGCCCAGGGCGGCAGATCCTTGCGAGGCCCTTGTCCATTCCGTAAAATGTGTGTGTTTAGATTTAACTTGAGAGTTTTTTTTTTATTTTGGCGGTCTTATCGCTGTGCAGCGATAGCGAGCCTTTTGTACCTCATATGTCTGCTTTACTTGTTTACTTGTTGTTGTATTATTTTATTGGTGTACAATAAAGAGTTAAATAAATAAACCACAATGACTCCATCATCTGATAGAAAGCGGACAGTGCATTCCAAGCATGGGTGAACGCCACAAGTACCTAAAGGCCCGCTCCCACCCAACCAAAGTATGAGAATTCAAATATAAACTTATCATCGTGCTCTGTAGATGCATTTTACAGTAACAACAAAAATTAGCAGCCAGCGCGCGGTAAGCGAGCTTACCGCAACCTTGCCACTCAATAGTTAACGTCTGGCGTATCGAACACTTCAAGCGAGCGGCCCGCATGCTTTGAGCACGGCGTCTGCTGGCTTGAAGCCCGCTAACGGACGGCGTACGTGCTCGGGTGGAGTACGTGTGGTGCGTACGTGTGAGCTGTAGGCGCAGGGTCAGTGAGTAGCCTGCTAGCTGTAGGTGCGGGTACAGCGTGTAGCCTGCTAGCTGTAGGCGCGGGGACAGCGTGTAGCCTGCTAGCTGTAGGCGCGGGTACAGCGAGTTGTCTGCTTGCTTTACAGGCGGTGTTGTGCAGGAGCTGTGTTGTAGCGGTGTCGTGTAAGTGGGCTACGACCTTTATTATTACCGCGTTATTCGCCCACATTAGGTACTACTGCATGTGCACATGCTTTTTCGAAGCCGCACGCTACGTGGATTTAATAAGGATTGGATTGCAATATGTCACTTTTAGTCTGTGTTAGGTTTTTAAAGGCTTCCCGATCAACATTTTTCAGATATTAAAATGCGGACTCACGTAGGTCATGTTCAAGCGGTTTTCATTTTGAGATATTACTAATCGGGTTAATAATAAAAATGGGCGATTCTTAAAGGTACGTTATATATTATTATGTATACTCAGCCAAGCGGGGAAATTATGTATTTCCGAAAAAATATCTTAACTGGCGATAGTGAATATTCGTTCATAAACACTAGAAAAAAGAAAATTCACTTCTGAGTGCGAAAAAATTACTGTAAACTAGCATATAAAATTTAAAAGTGAGGTTTAGGGAGCGATGCCCCCTACCATGAAAAAACACTGAACTCAAATGTTCGGTTAGGTTGAATAATTTTATTTTACGCAAAAAATTGGGAGGGACCCCGCAAAATGTAGTCAGATTAAATATATGCAAAATTTTGAATATAATATGAGTTGTCAAAATGTCAATACAAACTACACAAAGTATTTTCAAGTCACCGTTTTTAATACTTGTAGTCGCTCACAGTCTGTCCACTAAGTATTTTAGTAGTAATTAATAATTATTCAGTTTTTTTAACACCTTTAATTTGTCCTTGAACTCGCTCGTATAATTTTACCCTTTTCCTTTGAGAGCTAGTTTTCTTTTCGAACTGCCCGATTCAAATTTTCTTCCAGAATCACGATCACGTAAATAATCATTTTATTAGTTTTAATGCACACATACATTAAACACGTTTTTGTAAATTTAATAAGTAAGATTTAAAAAAAACCTATTACGATCACGACAGAAAACCAGAGATAAACTAAAATGAATACTAGAGGTACGACATAGTGCATAGTGCATATTGTAAAGGTTTCGGTTTTGTTATATATACAGACAAATAACGAAAAATAAACATTGTTATGTATTTTTATTGTTATTTTACTGTATACATCGATCTATAATACACCTGATCGAAGACTGTATATCTTTTTTTTTTTTTTTTATATGAGATAAGTTAATGCTTGACAACGATCCCACCTGATTATATATAGTATTCCTTATGCAATTATATTTTTGTTTTGCTATATAAAGTTTTTTTAACTCGGATGATAGCGCGAGGCCCCTGCAAGCGCGAGGCCCCGGGCGATTGCCCCGTTCGCCACCCCCTAAGGCCGCCACTGGTGATTATTTACTAAGGAACGATTAAAGTAATCGTCAGTGACTCTGAGTTGGGGCGTAACTCTGTTAAAATAATGGTAGAGGACGGATTGATTTTACCTATACTTAGCTTTCTTCCTGTTGGCTTGCGCTAGGCTCTGCGAAACTAATTTTATTTTCGACGATACTTTTTAGTTACTTACGGTATCAGATTGCTTACCGGACATTGCAGGCTTAACAGACACCTAATTGATAATTGATAGTTGATAGGTTTGAGCAACAGTGCAACATGCAGATTCTGCAGTGAGGCAGAGGAAACATCCATCCACATACTCTGTGACTGCCCTGCCATAAGTCACTGCAAAAGTCGCATCTTAGGAGGCCACCCTAATCCCACTCAGCCGAGTAAGAGATCTGGAACCCAGGAACATCCTACTGTTCGTCCGAGCAGTAGGACTTGGGGACCAGATCTAACTCAGAAACGGGTACGGCCACAACAGACCAAGTCTGGTCGCAGTGGCCCCTGGGATAGTTATCCCGGGGCCGAAAATTTAAATAATAATAATACTTTTTAGTTTTTGCCTGTCTATTTAAAGTAATTACATTATAAGTGGGATTTTTTTGTAGGCGAGCTTTATTTCCGGGCTAATGACATGGCCAACAGCGGAGACCATCGTTGGCTGGTTGATGATGGCGACGTCGGCCGCGCCCATCTTATTAGTTATGTTCCTGTATCTCGTCTTCAAATTCAGAGTGAGGGTACGTAACTACATGTCCCTTATATTATAATAAATTTAGATTATAATAAAATAAAGGAAATCAATTCTTAGCTGGTTCAAGCCCCCTCCTTAAAATCCATTCAAATCGGTTCAAGCAGAGGGGCATGAAAATAACAAAATCAGCCACTGTTTACACACACAGCAATAAAATTATTATCAGTCAGATAAAAATTTACAATAAAATAATTAAAATATTCAAATTCAATAAAAATATCCATCTAATAATAATAAGTACAATAAAAAAAAACTTAACAAAATTTATCAATTAGTTTAACAAATAATTTATCTGCCTTAGCCTAGATTCTTATCTAGGCTTACCCGAAGTGTGCCATTTCGCCGGCGCTACTAAGGAATGAATTATGCTACACCGTGCCCTGTACGAGGCACGGATTCAAAACTTCACTAACATTATATGACGCGGACATCGAGTGTATGCTACACCTTGCGACGTCCGCGTCCGAGCCGAGTAAAAAGTGAAGTTGCTCGTATTCATCCCTTAATACTAACCTAGTCCAAAAGATAACGGTCAATACCAAAACCATTTCCTATCGAAACAAAATAAGGTCAGCGATATTATAATTTTTCTAGTTTTAACTTGTCTTATCTTTTGTTGCAGAACATCGTGGGTGAAGAAAAATAGGACAAAGTTTTATGTATTATAAAAAATAAATTATATATTACTAAACGGTTTTAATTTTAATATATCCGTTTCACGTGTAATTATAATACATTTTTGAATTCGAGATATTCCATTGTCGGTTCATTATACCTACCCAAAAGTAGTAGATAACGATCACGGATAACAAACACTGTAGATTTAATTTAATAGCTAGTTTATAGTTTAGTTAAGAGGAAGCTACTTTTCCCGAGGTGAAGGGAGGTAGAAATAAAAAAAATATCAGAATGACACCATATTTATTCACAAAATTTTCATAACACCAATTTGTTACCAAAATAAAGGATTATTTTATAATTAGTCATACACACATTCATTTTAACAAATTAGGATGCCGGTCGTAATAGACAACACACAGATAACAAATAAATTATTTCACTGCAAGTTGTCTATTACAACCGGGGGAGTATTAAACACACTACCTAAAATTAATTTCAAACAAAATACGTTACTATTCTCTTCATTGGAAACACTCCTTTTAATACAGCCTTGGAACTTAATCACTAAAATAAACTAACTTAAATATTGAACCTCTCATATAAAAATAATAAAGATAGTTTATAAGCATACGTTTAAACCTAAGTAGATAGACCGCCGATGTGTTCATTGTTATCGTCTCGTTAGTATTAATATTCCAAAACTATTGCACAAATATTCGTATTAACAGCTATTTCATCATTGAAGTATTATTACTAGCGTATAGAACCGCCACCGCGAACACGATGTATTGGCGCCAATGGGCATCAATCTTCAATGGATTCGTTCGATTTTGAAAGGAGAACGGGGGCTCAATTTTGAAAATAGAACCTCCCGGGCGGGACACATTTTGTTCGAGATGTCTGTTCTATGACATTATACTTCAATGTATTTCATGTATTTTTTTTAACAATGCGATCTAGATTCTACAATAATTTTCGTTCGTAACATTTCATTGCACCTAAGTGGTTTTTTTTGTAATTTATTGAGACTAGAAGTAATTTTAAACGCGGGATGTTACCAAAATTTATTATTTAGTAGATATTTAACTTAATTGTTCTTAACAATATCTAATTCGTTCTTTATGTTCATTCTTTGAAAGAAATCCTTATTGATCATAAAACAAACTTTTTTGATACAAAGTATGCAAAATTTAAGAATGCAATATATAAAGATCTAATACTACAATTGCAGTATTGTCATGGTATAAATATACATAGAAGTCTACAACGAATTGTATATAGCACTGGGCATACTCAAAAAATAAAAACCTGAAAATTTGTTAAACGATGATGAGCCATTTTGAATCATAAATAGTTTATCGATGCTGTAATTTGTCCACAACTAAATAAAATATGTACATATGCGTCACTGGCCATTGTCTCTTTTCAAATCTCTTGCTATTCCTTTCTCAATATTTTTTTTATTATAATTATGCTATTTCAAAAAATGGCGTTGTTGTAGAGTTCTTAACAATTTCTTAATTAAATATTGCGGACAAATAAATGTAAATGACTTAAAAAGTCCAAAGTTTCATGCCCATCGCTTCGTTAGGTGCAACGCAACGAAATTTACGAGCAACAATTACAATACAAAAAGAATTCCACATGTTGCAAATTGTTGAACTTTAAAATTATTCAGTTACAAAATGTATAAAAATATATTTATACATACATTTACTTTAGTGTGACAACCAATGCCAAATTGGTATACATAACGTCAAGTTAGCTACGAAGCCTCAGTGGCGCTGCGTGATTTCATCGGAATATTTTATTATTATTACATAACACCAATGCTTACTTTATTTGAGAACCTTAATATAAATACACTACGCTAACTGAGAAACTCATCAGCACATATAGTTTCTTGTTCGATTTGCCTGATCGATTAGAAAATTCAATAATTTAATTTTACATTTCTCTAAATTATAGTTGTATAAATAAAAATGGGATTTTCAGAAAGTACATTTTCATCCTAAAAGTAGATGTGTAGATGAACAGTGAATAACTCTAATACAAGTTAAATTTGACAAAGCTTTGGACCATGAACAAAAAATGTCAAAAACATTACGACTGAACAAAACTTTGTCAACTGACCTGTGGAACTCAAATCTTATTAATGTTGTCATTATTCAAACCGATTCCATGATATTCAAATGGAATATTTAACTACAACAATGAATATGAATGAATCGCATTAATTGATTTTAAAAGAAAAATCAAACATACCATATGAATAGATGAAAGAAAGCTGTCAATAAATATAAATTACAGTAATCACTGGAAATAAATATATTAATACCTTAAAGACCAGTACCAGTGTAAAATCAAAGTACGCGGTACACAAATATACACACAAAGCAACATCGACTCGTTAAAAGCTGCAATATTAATCATAAATTACATACAATTAGAAGTAATAATATACGATTCATTTGATCAGACAATTAAAATCTATTTTATCAGGAACGGTCCTCTATGCAGTAGCATTTGTACCATGCGATTAAAAAGTATTTTTATATCAATTTCTGTCGCTTTTTAGACACCATTTAATTGCTTCATGTTCACTAGAACAAGAGAAGTATTTTATATAGCCATCATCAGAACATTTCTGACTAAGCTAGAAAGGAGTCATTTGATTATTTTATTCATGATTGAATATAATAAAGTTTAAAACTTCTTGCACTTTCCTAAATTCAAAGGCTAATCAATAAATCATATTAGTCTCAGATTTTAAAAAAGTGTCATAGCAACTTAGCTATTAAGTAGCTCAAGATTTTGTTTACTTATTAAAATCGCATGGTACATCTGCATTTAAAACAATTCATATCTTAAGATATGCAACACAATCTGTTAGAGGACAAATAAACACTAATCTTCCACTCAAATTAGACAAAATGTACTATGAATTGATAATAATCTATCCTAGAATTATAACCCTAGTGGCAAAATTAACTGGGCTATGTCATTAATGCATAATTATGTTACATGATACTCAAAATATATTATGTGAACCCGTTAAAAACTAAGATAGAATCGATTTTATTTGAGATAGAATATTTATAATACATACTCGTACTTAGTCTATACCGTAGAATCCATAGATTAACGAGATCACATCTCGTAGAAATGCAGCATAGAAAAATAAAGTTGAAATTGACAGCTTCGACATACTGCCAAAATATTTTTATCTGAATCAGCAATCAGTTCATTGGTATCAAAACTTTTTTTCTATGCTCTCTTTTTAAAATCTACGGTATATACGAAATACGAAGATAGTTCTATAATACAAGCCAATGCCGTCATTTATAACACATGATGTCCCAAGTAACGTCACAGCCAACCGTGATAGGATCATGCAGTGCTTTGTTATAAATGCCAGATAGTCGGATATAGGTTGTAACCTGTCTGCAGCAACTCAATGGACCAGAGCTATAGAACTGAACAATACCTTAAATCAAAATGACTGTATTTGTATCTTAATAGATTCTCAGGGCTTTTACTAAAACATTCAAGTATTTAAACTGTAATTATTAGCTATAGACTATCACTAACATCACCTTCCGTTTTTTCTAGTATGTGATATTACAAAGAACCATCTATTTACGGGACGACCCGTGTGGCGCAATGGTTACCATGCCGGATCGCCGCGCCAAGGGTCCTGGGTTCGATTCCCAGCGAGGCAGAAATTTGAATGATGAGTTTGAATTTCTGTTCTCGGTCTGGGTGTGAATGTCCTTGTCTTGTGTGTTGTCCATGGCACCCACGACACAGGGAATCCTAGTGTGGGGCTATGAGTGTGAAGCGTTATTTATTTATTTATTTATTTATTTAGCTGGCCAAATAAATAAATAAATAAGCCATAGAATATACTATAAAGAACTTTATTTCACCAAAGAGTGACAATGAAAAGTGATGGTACTGAACAGCGAATAATAATTGATAATGTTAAGATTATTCAAATTATTAATAATACTTATGTATTAGTTACCTAACAGACATGGTGTTATAGAGTAGTACCCATTGAACAAGATTTATTTCTCCGTTTCCAATTCAAAAGCTCTGTCCCTTCAAGCGCTCTGTATTTGTTCCCTTATTTCATAAATACCAATTCCTGTTAAACTATTTCAATAAATACTCAATACAGACACTTAATTAACTAAAAGGCAGCATTTATTGCATGAAATCTTACTCACTAAAACGTGCACTTTTTGAATATCCACATACAACAGACATGAAATTGGCGTTTTGGCTCTTATTATAAAAACATTAACGGTGTAATGTAAAATATGTTTTGTCTTACGCTTACCCATTTAAAATCACTTATGCCAAAAAGAGACAAACCATATTTTAGCTAAGAATATTTTTGAAGAAAGTCCACAGTCCACACACACCACAGTCCACAGTCTAAAATATCAAAGTTGGGTTTTACGAAGGACTCGTTCCAGCCAAACAAAGTCGTTTTAACCCTTAATGCCATGGTGATAAAGCCTTACCTAGGCAGCTTAACCTAATCAAATTTCATGTCAGTTATTATGGGGACACTTATGTAGATTATAAAAACCATGCAGGGCCCATACATTCAGTCTTAACCATAAAATCACTCAATTTTAACTGTGCCACATAAGGAACCAGTGGATAAAATAGAAAACCAAAAGATTTGTGCAACTATAGGTGCAGAATAAACCAGCTTATTATTAATGTATAAAACTGTATCAATTCACTTCAAGTTTCCATGACTATGTATACCACTACAACAAGTAAATTTACAAATACTAAGTATAATAGAATAAGGCCAAAATTACATTTCTACACTTCGGTCTAGAATAAATAAAAGAATTTTCAAATGACAATAGCTTTAGTTAGATTCAGTTGCATAATTTGGCATTCTCTTAGCTACATTAATGTGTACATTTGCCATTATATGGCCGAAATATTCCAAATTAACACTTTCTTAATTCTTAGGCATGCATTCAATCTCATTTAATTCACCTAAATTTCCCTTGAAACTATTTTTATATTTATTTGACTTGTTTGTATCATGCATTCTGTGGTTTACTTGCAACTAGTAAATATTTGAAATTTCATGACCAAATTTAGAGCCTTAATTTTCTTTTCTATAAACATTACCAAATTAATCATTCAATTTATGTGAATTATTTAAGTATTAGATAATAATTGCTGGGATTTTCTTATAATGTAACCACAGCAAGCTATGAACTCTGTTATTGTATATTTTTTGATAGATGCATTGCCTCTGAAGCTCTTTATTGGCCCCCAACACTTTCTATGGGTGTAGTGTAAAACAGAAATGTAATTCTGGCCCACTTTTGGTGTCATCCGTCTCATTACACATGAAAGCTAATCATTACTTCAGTCATACTCCTAGATACTTAATGAGCTACCCATGATCCATTTAAACGAATAACAACAACCAATTTACACGTAACATTATTACAAGCTTAGTTAGTCATAATTACTTTTGCATCAGAAATTATAGAACTACAAACTAAAACTATTTCGATATTCATTACCATAATAGTTAAATTGACTATGTTAAGACTAAACATTTATTCAAATTGGACACATAACCAAAGTGCTTTCTATATTATTTTATAACATCTCGTAGCAGTTTCATTATGGCTTCACATATATTTGTTCAAGAATTGTCAATCAACATTTATGATTAATACCAATCGAGTTAAGGCAGTCTTTATTTTTTAATTGCAGTAAGAGGCATTTCTTCAATTATTCGAATATGTATAATGGCCAAGAAAATGGTTTTTGGCCATGTTGTCCAAAAAAAGTAATAACAGGTGAATCTGTATTTTTATAAACCAAAGTGGTTCATATACATTATCTACATTATCAGTCGTCAAAAAATGACAGAAAATCAGTTTGAAAATCAGCAAGATTAGATAAAATTTTGTTGCATAAATAACTATCTTGGTATTCACATGAAATGTTATTAACAAAATCAAGCAGACTGTAGGCACCTCTTAGGTTGAAGGCAGATCAGAATTGATCGACCCTTGAAATATTGTCATGGTATTAGAATAATGCTTAAGTGCACATCTCATTATAATGCAAGGTATAAATATACACATAACATTATCTATTATGATTTTAGCTCTAAAAGAACGATATTTATATCAAAGCACTGACATACCATTTCCAACATGCTAAGAAAGTAAAATTTACATCCACATTGATATCCAGAAAATATTTTTTGTGAGATCAAATGTCACTATTAACATAAAAGTTAATATATTATTTTTAACATAGCACAGCTATGCTTGAAAAACAGAAAAAAAATTAAGTCAAACATAAAATAAACATAATAATCAATAGCAGATGTGAAATTTAGTATAACCAACAGTTTTATTTCGTATTCATAAGATTCTTTACGACAATTGTACCAAAACAACATTCAGCGCCAAAAATGTTTAGATTCAAGAATTTTTCGAATAATATTAAAAACAGATATCTTCATCTCGCTACACAGCAGCAGTTAGCGAGATAATATAATCTATTTATATTTAACACTTACAGAATTATAACAATATTAATACAACTAACCTTTTCACTGCAATTATCCGGCATTCCTTCCATATCACAATTCACAAGGGCACATTTTCACTCACTAAAACTTTTAGTCCATCCGAGCACCGATTCACAAAACACTTCACTAACAGTCCGACCAATCCTTAACCTTATCCATTACTAGTAGGACGAAATTTTATATTACGAGTCTATTTGCCGACCGATAACTAATTCCACAAAACACATTTTATTCCCCTAAAATGCATTCTGTCAGCAACATGTCTTTATCACAACATAAATCAATTCTTTGTACTTTCCATCAGTTCAAATTATATCGGCTGATGCATACAAAAAGTTTACACATAGACAAACATTTTTTTTATAACTTTTTTAAATTTATTAATGCAATTCCATATGTCCACTTAATAATTTAGAGGAGTTAAGAAAATAAACTAGAGTAAGTTATAATAACCGAACTGCATTAGAGCCAATTAAATTAACACACAATAATGAAGTATATTTCTTATTACATTTAAATTAGGCCTACAGATCTTAAATCCTCTTGGTTAACAAATTTATTCGGTTTGGTTCAACTAGTCTTAATAAACCAGATTGAATCATTTACTTGTATTAAGAAATTATTAAATCTGGTTGCTTTGCCATCATTTTTCATTGTAATATCAATATAAGATATGCTTATTTATTTACAATATTTGTTAGCAATTTGAATGAATTTCGTTGAATACTTTTACCTCAAGTTTTGAATATATATAAACAAAATGTTGCTTTGTACAAAGATACTACAAGCAGGTTTACACAAAATCTATTGTGTAAACAAACTTACATCTAACCGCATCCTAGTAAAATGTACAGATATATACATTTAAAATTACCATGGGCCAGTTGCTCGCTCTGAAGGATCGAAATCACAGAAAAGAGCACAGAAAAAACAAACACAAGAATTTTGTGCAAAAGAGAAAAAAAAAAACTACAACTGGCCAGTCCTTTCCACTTCTCTCTTAATTAACTTACAGTTACAGGATAATTTCGTTGTGCTATAATTAAGTCTTTGTAACTAGAGGCACATTTACGTCTACACGTTTGTCAAGTCGATCAAAACTCAACATTCCAGTCCATTGACACAGTATCCGATTGTTCCTACTCGGGTTTACCAGAAGCACGATGTGCAGGAAGAGTGTCATGTCTACGATACATGAGCAAGTAAGGCATTCTTGGTGGCTTTGGCTTCAATACTTGAACGTCAGTCACTTGCGTTACAGTTGAGTCATCATACCTAGAAAAATAGACACAATTTTCATGAATACCTTGAAAATGATTGATAATTTCAAAATGATTACAGTTTGAATACTCAGTAAATGTTGTCCACACAAAAGTTAATACTTGTTTCGGAGACGAAAAATAAATGACATCATTGTACATAGTTCCCTAAAAAAATGTATTGCTGAGAATGTTGAATTATTACATTATTTAAGACAAACTTCTATCTTCTATTCTGTTCAATCCGATAATAAATGGAACAGCAATAACAGCATAGTATAATAAGCTTCAAACATCTGAATAAGCCTAGTTTGAACATTAAAGTGTTATTGATTAAATTTAAGGTTTAAGAATCTTTATTTCTCAAAAAGAATTACAAATTCACTTACTTGAGAAACATAACATATGAGTTACATGTTAGGGGCATAGCGTATATAAGCCGCGCCATTAAAGAAACGAATCTAAAATGACGGAAATTATCATTCCCCTCACTCGTACGTTATTCCTGTCTTTAGCGTGCGAGTGAGGAGGAATAATAATTTCCACCATTTTAAATTCGTTTCTTTAATGGGGTGGCTTATAATAAAATAATAACTAAAGGGTAGTTTCACAAAAATATTAGTAGTACAGTTCTTTAAATTTACCTTATCCATCCTGCCTGCCCATGATAAGTATCAGTAAGATAATGCCCCTTTACAGCCTCGACGCCCTCGTGGTACACCACAGCAAACAGTTTGTACAATCTCTGCTTAGTAGTGTACTTTGATGACATGATCTCTGCAACATTGTAATGAGATTGTTAGTTTGCGTCCAAATATGATAATTGGCCAATATAACTAAATATTTTCACATTCAGACAATGTTGACCACAGAAACGTCACTGTGGACGATTTCAGAGACGAAAAATAAGCACATCATGATAAAATAGTAATTGTTTATTTAAAGATATCATCTTAATCATCGCTATCCATAAATTTCCCATTGCTGGGCTCAGGTCTCCTCTCACAAAGCGAACCATTATGAAGAAATCATAGGTTTAGTATTGTTTTCTTTCACGGAATCAAGAGATTATGAATTTCTAATGACAGTTTGTTGTGGATGACAGGGTTGGTGTCTACAGAGCTCACTGTGTACGACAAAAACATTCAAAACTCAACATTATAAAAACACCTATTTTCCTACTAAAACTAGTGAACATGAGAATACTGTGCAATACATACTTGGATCAATCTTCAAGTCGATAGGGAACTCAATGTTCTTGACGATCTTCGCAGTGTGCCCTTCAGAGTCCAGTTGGAAGCATTTCAGGTGCAGCAACAGCACAACCGGCAACTGTTCAAGTGACAGTTGTTGCCAGGCGTCCGACACTCCTTCCAGAGTGTCCTTGCCGGCTAGCAGTTCTAGAGCATCCTTTACCGTTGTCGAACGCTGTAATAAAATTGTTGAATGTTACAAAAAAATGATAGCTTGATTTGAAAGTTACAGTTACTAAATCTTTACTCAGTATGATCTATCCTCATTAAAGTGTAATGTTTAACACTTTCAGAGACGAAAAATATGTAGCATCATGGTAAATTTTATTAAATGCTGTTTATGAACGTTTATCATTTATCAATATGGTGTTTCATTGGCCTTCTAGGTAAATATTCAATGACAGCTGCATAAATTACAGTATAGTAGTACTTAAGCGTGACGTAATTCGCTCTGATTGAGACGGATTGGCGTGCACATCATGGCGGCTTGTCGTATTTTGTAGTTTTATTTTATCAAAGCATTATTATTCTCGCTCATAATAATACAAACAAATGAGTGTTTTGCAATCCACTAATAAAAACCCTATTATTGGATTAAATAAATACATAATTTTAGTGATTTTACTTACTGTCATCATGCCTATTATCACAAAATACTGTTCACTTCCTAAGTCTCGTAATAAACGGCTGCAACGAGTGACGAATCAATTATTTCTCAATCACCATCACATTATTTTCAATAGTTCCAACTTCCAGTTACCTCGATATCCAGTTGCAGCGTGAAGAACGGTTGTACCGCGTCGGTGACGTCATGGTGCGGTGCGCGGTGCAACCGCAGCCGCGTGCGGCCGCGGAATATATCCGCGACGGGCGTGCGGCGGGCCGCCCAGCGACGCTCGACTGCGCCGCGGTTGCGAGGGCCCATCACCTGGAAAAATACGGAAATATATCATTAAAGTACTAGTAATACATTAAATAATAAATAAAAGTAAAAGTAAGTAATAAAGTAGTGATAATAAAGTAAATAGTAAGTAATAAATTCATCATACGATTGATGTCCCAATGAATTGGCGCCAATGGGCTTAAATTTTCAATGGATTCGTTCGATTTTGAAAGTAGAACGGAGGCTCAATTTTCAAAATAGAACCTCCCGGCGCGACACAAATTTTGTTCGCGATGTCTGTTCTGTTAATTTAGTATATTATACTTTAATGAATTATATACGTCATTTTAGTTATACTGGGGCGGCCTGGAATCTATTCTAGGCAATCTCATGCCGGAAAGTGTCGTAAGAGGCGACGGAAACCAGCCGGCTTGGCGGTAATTATGTCCCGGTATACCTGCTTACCACCAGTAATAAATGTATCAATATCATTACATTTCTACTTTCTTTTTTCTACTAGTGAGTAGACTAATACTAAGTTAATTACAATGTATCCCGATACTATTAGCTATAGCCTAAAGCCAGTACAATTCAATTCAGCATCAATTACTTACCTTCCATTCATCATCATCATCATCTTCCTCAGCCGGTTGTTCCTGTGTCACGACGCCGTTTGGTCGCGCCGTCGTTTCTTTAGGTTCTTCTGGCTCAACCAATTTCATCAGCTGAAAAGGATAACATTAGCGTATATTACTGATTACACATAGATGACTAAACATAATTACGGTACAAATGTCCATTTCATATTTAGATTTTTTTCCAAATAGATAGTTACTATTGGCCCTAGTGACCTTTACAGCTTCGCGCGGACTGTCATATAATTAGAATGCAAACCCTTTGTCATTATAGTACTTCTAGTATTGAATTATAGCATTAACTAGAAATTTTGACTTAAACAATGTTTTTTCAATATATATTATATTGTGTTAAATAATTAACAAACCTCCAGCATCTCATCATTAAGAGAATTGAGCAGGCATCCTAGAAACTCCTCAGCGTCTTCCTGTCTCGTCTCCTGCGAGCCGGGGAAGGGGCGGAGCGCCCGCAGCACTCGTTGCCCCGCAGAGCCGTCGAGCGGGGGCCCGGCGGGTACTGGTAGGGACCCGTTGGCGACTCCGCTGCCACTCGCCTCACCGCGCGCTCCGCGACGCGCCGTGGTTGACAATGGACTGAACTCATAACATAGCTCCACCCTGAAAATGTCAAATGTCATAATGTAGATGCCACATAACTTCAAATTTTATTAAGGAGACCAACAAGTCAAAACAAATGATAACCGTCAAAACTAAATAAAGTAAATTTTAAGTATGTAATATAAAAAATTCTGAATTCGTATTGTATGTATTGAGATCAAATTAACATATTAGTTGTATTATACAACTGAAATACAATTAAAAATCTGTTATACAACTTGCATAACAAAACAGAAGGTAAACCCTAATTGAGATTAAAAAAGAGACTGTATACAAGAAAAAAACTTAAGAAAGGGGAATGTTGCTCTCTGGCAATCAAGGTCTAAAGGTGTTGTAAGTCGAAACACGAACCCATTACAGATCCTTACATTAAACTCAACCTCTATATTTATTTCATTCAACTTACATGGAATCAATAACAGGCGTACTAGACTTGCCGCGGCGCGTCTGATAGGGCAGTGCCTTCAGCATGTTGTAGAATGGTGGGCAGGCGATCAGAGCTTGAAGGATAGCGTTCACGTAGCAGTAGTTGGAACGGTTGGTGAGACCACGAGGCAGCAGTGATACTGGTCGATTGTCCAGTTGGTATTTTGTGAGGAACTCTGAAATTTATAATGATATAACTTCTAATTGTGGCATGTATATTACAAAAAAAGCAATTTTTGCGAAAAATTGTGTGTATCAGTTCCGACGCACGACTGGATTTTAATGCCATTCAATTGGAGAGTGTCAAATCAGTAACAAGATTATTACAACGCCATCTTATCATTAGACTAGAAGTATTTTGGTAGATATGTGTGCAGTCTTGAAATGGTATAATAAAATATTAGGTTAATATTATAATATTGTGATGATGTCTAGATGGGATGAAATTCCAAGTTATCTAATGGATTTTACCCAGTCTACCAATCCGCACTTGGCCAGCGTGGTAGTCTATGGCCTATACCCCTCACATTGTGAGAGGAGACCCCAAGCCCAGCAGTGGGACAATTATGGGTTGTTGCTTTGCTTTTTGCTTTTACCCATGGTACAAACGTAAACTGCATGCGGTAAAGATATAAAAAAATACGTACCTCCCATCCTGTATGAATTTGGGTCGTCACTAAAAGGCGAGGCTGGAAGAGGCAGAGCCGGTGTTGGCTCCTTTTGGATAGGAATCTCACGAACTTCCGAAGCTGGTTGGTTCACCGCTGCAGGCGGTTTCACTGGCGCCGTCGTGTTCACATTGCTGACGGCATTCACTGACGTCTTCTCGGAGTAAGACACTGCAGGCATTGACGAAGTGTTGGGCAGCACCGGCCTGGGCACTGGGGATGTCTTATCAACCACTGCAGTCTGCAGTGGCGAAGCATCAAAAGGGGGCACCTTGGCAACTGGTTTCTGGATATTTTGCGCTGCTGGCGGCGTCAGAGTGGTCGGGCTTGAAGGCTCTTCTACACTTACAGGTGGAGTTGTGACGACGGGTGTAGCATTCGAGGCTTTGTTGGAGAACAAGCTAGCCCACGACTTGCCAGGAGCCGGTTGTGGCTGAGGTTGGACGACGGGCTGAGGGGCAGGCTCTCCTCTGTTCCTCGGAGTGGGCGGAGGAGGGAAATCTGAAGCAGTAGGCGCCGGCGGGGGCGGCTGAGGCACTGGCGGAGGCTCCGGTACAATAGGAGCCTTCCTGGAATGTCCAAACGGTGGTTTATTGGTCACTATCACTGGTGGCCCTTGCGAGTTCAGCGTTATGGAAATAGGCATCGGAGCCTTGCTGGGCGGCAACGGAGGCTCGCGTTTTATATGCTGCTGTTCTGGAACGACTACCAATTTGTCACTCTCAGTATTATCACTCGAGGGAGAACGATTCGTGGTTCCCTCTCGTTTCTGTCTATTTCCGAACGGAGCTTTAGGCGTCGATACAGATTGCTGAACTGGGACTGCGACTTGACTTGGCACGATTGGTTTCGTGGGCTGTTTACCCCCAGAGAAGGGGGCTGCGGGACCCTTTTGAGGTTTGCCAGCAACTGGGGTCACCTTAGTGATAGGTTGATTGCTTTGCAATGCAGCAGCGGGTGCAAATGTCTTTCCCGCTCCGACTTTTTGAGGGGTTGTCACATTATCTTGTGGTTTATCACTGGGCGTCCACGATGGTTTCGCAGGATCCGTTTTAAGCGTTGGGGATACTTTTTCAGGAACTGACATCATCGGCTTCGCTGCATTAACTTCGGCGGGTCGATCTTGTTTAGGACTGCTAGGTCCCTTATTATTAATTTTGAGATCCTTCATAGGCAAAGACTCGATTGCGGTAGCCGTAGGAGTTGCAGGTTTCTGTTCCTGCGCCTTATCTGGCGTGTAGTTTTTACTGTGATTTTGTCCTTGGACGAAATTCTTGGCGTGAACATTGAACTGATGCGGGGTCGACTGATGCGGCGGTGGTTGCTGCGGGACCGGGATAGGCGCAGCGTGGTGGGGCGGCGGAATGTACATGGGTGGGATGTACTCCACGCCGGGCTCCACCGGCGGCCCGTAGGGTGGCCCAGAGTAATGTGCGCCGGCGTAATACGCGTCGACCGCTTCCTGTTCCATCACGGCTTCTTGAGAGTATTCATCGGGGCCCTTTTCACCGGTGTCCCCTTCGACCGGCATAGGGTACTCGGGATAGTACGGCGGATAGGCGTACGGGCCGTAGACCAGGGGCTGGTACACCGGGAGATGGTACAACGGCGCACCTTGCGCCTGCGCTGCGGGGTGGTAATACTGCGAGTAGGGGACATAATACGGCGGAGGCTGCGGTGGCGGGGGCGAGGGGGCGCGCTTGCCGCGACGATCCCTCCTATGATTCCGCTGGGGGCGGTCCACCTGGTGCGGCGGGGGGATGTACTGATGCTGCGGGGGCTGGTAGTACTGTCCCATGTAGCCGTGAACGTTGACGTTGGCGGTGACCTGGCTGACGTACACGTTCGGGGGCGCGACGGGCCACTGTGGTGGCGGCGGCGGATAGGCGGGGGGCGGCTGGACGTAGGGCGGCGGCGGCGCGTTCGGCGGCGGGCCGGCAGCGCCCCGTTGCGGCGAGTGGGGCGCCATGTCGCACTCGCCGCCCGACAGGCTATCCAGGCTGCTCGACACGGTCGGTGGATCCGCCGTGCTCGATGAACACGATGAAACTTCTGTGTGGGAACATTCCACGTACCGATTGATTAATATTTCATAAGCGTACGGGGCGATATTGGAATATTTAAACTGAATTTGAAATCAAATAAAAAAATTTAAACATTGAGCTTACTTTTAAAGTATTACTTTCATTTGCACTGAAAACGTTTACTTATTGCATTCCTTGTGATAACCTTGAGATAGCTGTAGCGCACGAGAGCGCGTCGATTGCGCAACAGTTTCAAGAGCTAAGTGCAACAGTACATGCAACTCACCTACTGCAGGCTTGGTCCAACCGGCGCTAGCGGTGGACGCAGGATTCTCAGGGCTTCGCTGGAAAAGTGCACTCTGCAAACTGCTCAACTCTGCTTCTTTCACATCTGATAAGTCTAGGAACTCATATTCCTGAAACATGCCACACATGTTAAGAGAACTTTAACAAGCAATCACCGCTTGTAAAAATTCACTACTAGCACAAAAAATACTTAGAATAATTTTTTTTTCAAAAAAGATATTCAATGGTTCTTCTTTTATGAAAAAATATTAAATTGATAATATGACATTACATAATAACATGTCAATATACTAACATATTATGTATTTGTCATTTGAGAAATCATACAAATATGTATAAACATTCTATAGTCCATTTTTTTTAATGAGCCTTGTGCAACAATATTATAGGATCTTTTAACATAACTTGTAATTTAAAAATAAGTCTGACACAAAATGAAAAGAATGTTAAGACAGATAATCATTTAATGGCAAAAACTAAAACAGAAATCTGTTTACTATTAATAATTTTTTAAACTAATTTTAATTAATATTTAAATAAAAAAATGTGCTAAGATTGTTTACCAAAACTATCATCTAAAAAACGGACATATATATAATATAAGAAATACTCATTTACCATTATATGATTTTTAGCGATTTGAATAAAATTTTCTTTTTTTAATTATTTTTTAGGTTATAAGTAAGTAGTGGATAAACAAAATGCTGATCCACCTGATGGTAAGTGGCTACAGTCGCCCATGGATACCAAAGGCATCCTTGATATGTTGCATCCCAAGAAAGATCTTCAGTATTAGCAACAGCCTGCACATAAAATGACCTTTGACATATTAACCCTTTGCACTCAAGAGGTGAGTCACTCGAGAATCAAATTTCCACACCAAACGAAGTGGTGAGCGAGTCGCCTATCGAGTTGTGGCAATAAATCATGTGGTGAGCGAGATTCACCTCTGGAGTGCAAAGGGTTAAAAGAGAGTTGGAAATATTGATACAAATTTTGCATTTTCATTTGATAAATTTTTGCAATAAATTACATTAAATAAAACATATTCAATAACTATATGTAATACTTTTAATGATTTACATATTTTATCTAACTGAAAAATGAAACTACTTCACCCTGATATTCTAGTTTTTGCTTTCATTTTGTGTTTAACCGTTGCAACATTATGTTATAAAACTGATAGTAAACTAAATGGAAAAATTGTTTCTATAACTTTTATTTTTAAATTTTAGTCAATTTAACACAACCCATGTAATGTGATTGCAAGATAACTGATAAAATTTTGAAAATGAGGCTCAAAGATTGCCGAGTTTAAATGTTTACAAGACACTTAAGTCAACCCCTTAATTTAGGATATGGGATGATTTTTAAGCATGTTATAAATAGAATTGTTATAAATAGATTTGAATTAATAACAAATGGATCAGACTTCAGATCAGTCAGGGTTTGAAGTGCCTATATTAGTGATTTTCTTCAAAAGAAATGGACCTCCCATTTTAAAACACAAAACAAGGATTTCTGGTAGATAGATATACAATGATGAAGTTTGACGATTGGAAGCCAAAATATTCATGAATAGGACTTTTTAATATGCCACATAACAACAAGAAATAATGGAAACCCAATCTACGTTTTACATTTGGATAATACATAGGGTATTATTATTCTTCATAAAAACCAATGTGTACATATAATTTTTTAAATTTGGGGTTTTCAGCGAATTGGTTCTGCTCATCAACAACAGAAGTCAGTTTAAGGTAACTAGAAGCAATTACTTAAAAAATGTAAGAAGGTCTTTGAACGAGACTTAGTATTTTAACTGTCAAAAATTTCTTCGTTAATTCTACCATTTTGCATCATATATCTATGATTTATAAAACTGGGTTTTTCAAATTATTTCGGCTAATGTGATGTGTGTACTCAAATCACCTATACATGGAGGAAGAATGTACTTAAACCAACACATTTCAAATAGAATAGTTTAGAATCATAATTTCAACCCTGTAATACAAGGAAGCGAGAAGAGATTGAATGAAAATAAAGTTTAAATTATTTATGATTGTTTAGTAATACAACCACATTAAAATATACAGATTGATTATTTAATATTGTAACAACAATTTAGTAATATGTAAATTTATTCAATTTACAAAAACAATACATCCATTAATACATATTTACAAAACTGTATAATGAAAAATTTGAAATATTTTTTCCTGATAAGAATAGGTAGAAGAAATGGCAAATAAGATTTTGAACTAAACTAATTTCACAAAAATAATGATTCAATTAAATTGTAACTTGCAATGCAATGATGAAACATCAAATAGTTGCAATCAGTTTTGTTTAATTTATCTCTATTAGTATGTCCTACTTATCCCATATGTTTCAAATTTGATTACCTAGCCCTTATTTTTATTTACTATAGTAATGATTATCTTAGAAACAAAAGATATCACACACAAACACAAGTAACTAAAAGATTTTCTAAACTAAATGACCTTGAAATTAGCAGCAAATGGACAGGAATAATACCCATCGTGAACATTGGACTTTTCTGTCAAATTTGTAGGTTATATGACATTTCGGTCACATTTAAAATAATAACAATTAACAGGCACATTTAGTACAGAACACCCTTATATTGAAACAGGTAGGCCAACGTGCAGAAATGTATTATGCAATGTATTAGTTGCCGACTAAATAACAATAACAAATCCATCTATGCACATGTGGTTTGTCAAGTCATGTAATATGATGCACTGCAAAAGTGAAAATGACATACCCATACCAACGTTTATCGAATCAACTTCCTTTCCATTCCCTTTTGATAAAGCATCAATTTCAACCTCTAATCGTTTCTTCTAATTAATTCAAAGCTGTAAAATGTGCGCAACGATTGGAGGACTTTAAGATGGCGTAATAACGCTCGGCCCGAGCGGCTCGGTTGCCGGGTGCCATGTATTGACAAATCAACAAAGTTGGAATTCTTATTGTGTAAATCCGAAACTGGACACCATTTACTAAATGAAAACTATAACACTTACCTCCCACGTTCACAAAATTCTGGAAAGAGATATTTTTTCTAATGTAATGGCCAGTTTCAATATCACCAAAACAAGAAACAAAAGCCAAACAAAAATAAAGGAAAATTCTGCAACTAAGGCATGCTTACCGTTTTCATCAAAGCCATGGCCTTTTATTGGACACCATCACGAATTATTATTGTAAATATTACACTTAAAAAGACACAGCGGCGTAGCAGAATAAAAATCTTGGAACGAGACCAACGTCGAGGCCATCCAGCCACATCCATGCACTCCGCAGTGTTGCCAACTGTATTTTTATTTTTTCCAGTCCCACTGCCTACAGCCCACTAAATGCGGCCCTTTGGACCACCAGAAAACCACAAAAAAATATTGTGTATTATTAAAATAATAATAATTAAAATAAAAAAATCTACATAAATAAATTATTTTGAATTTGAGTCAGATTTTATTAAATTGTTTAAAGGTTATCGTCTTCCGAATAATCGGCTTCATCTAAGATGTACGATTTCAGTTTGCGAAGAATAAATTTCCTACTACAATATGACTGTATGTACTTAGTATTTATTATTATTATTGTTATTAAACTTTACTCATTTACAGATATCATCTTAATATTAGTGCATCTACATCACTCTTAAAAACTACAAAGTTTATCTTAGAGTGATAAAAAACAAACTATCTGTAGGTAGAATAAGATACTCGCGCGGCGCGGCTCATCGCGGTGCAGCTCGGCCAGCTCGCCAACACTCGGCACCTTAGAGTAATAATATATACTATAGAGCGCGAGCAACGAAGTGGGAACAGTAGGCACGGGTGAGAACAACACGACGTTCCCGCCGCGAGCGCTTGTAGTCGTAATTGAATGCTAGCGGTGTGCGGTTCTAGAGAGATTTTTAAATATTTACCTATCAAAATGGTCAAATGTGCAGTCCCATCTTGCAAAAACGATAGTAGGAAACACACAAAATTGAAATCCAGTATCACATATCATCGGTAAGTTCATTTTTGTATTTATTTTTATGAAAACATATCTCGCATCGCGGGGTGAGGGGCGGGCAAGCACAAGACCGCCCGCGCACCGCGCTCACCCACGCTCCCGTAGCGCTCCCCACGCGAGACTCTAGTGATGTACGTGACTAACGCTGTAGTCGATATTTAATATACTTTGTATGGAACGGATTTTGCCGATGCGATTATTGCCATAAATTATTGGCTATACCGATATCAAATGATCCTAACTGCTAGAGGATAAAAAGAGGTTTGCCTAATCTCTAAACAGCAAATAAGAGTGTAAAAATAAAATGAATTATATTTTATTTATTAAAAAAATATTAATATTTATCAAAGGAAGTATCAATTTGCTACATAACGTCATTATTTTTTAAAAGCAAAGATTATTTGAATTATTTGCAGACGAACTGTAAATCATTTAGTATGAGGCAGCATTGAAAAAGACGTTTTTCTAAGACTTTTTTCGATAACGGTATCGGTTGATATATAACGGCCGATGTATCAGCATTAATATCGGTATCGTTATCTCTAGCGTAAACGTAAATTATGGAATGTTATATAATAATATCACGTCTAAACTGCTTATTCATTTATTTAATTGAGTCTATGTCTATATTTTCTTCGGTTGTTTGTACCATAAAAATTTACTATCTAAATAACAAGAATACTCGTGCAAAACTAAAAAACTGAGTGACTTTCGTATTTTAAATAACCAACAATATAGATCACACTCATAGCCCCACCACTAGGAGAATCTGGTATTGTGGGTGCCATTGGTATAACTAATGTACTGTAGTACAACAAATGGTGTAATAAGTACCTGGGCAAATGAGCTTGCTTATGTGAAAATAGAGAAAACGAATTTTCCCAGATATGAGACCTAGCTAGATCGGTTAGTTGCCCTCGTAAACCATTACATTGCAAAATCGAAATCGTTAGTACTGTTATCGAGAAAGTGATTAGAAACAAATATACAAATAAACATACATATTTATACAAAAAAATCTCGTTTAATAGTAGGAAATAAGATAACTTATCGAAATAACTTATCGATACCTCGTTGCCGATCGGCACGTAATTGATACATCCCTATATGTCATACACGCATCGATATACGTATCTATAGATCATCTGCCTACGATGCGTACGATGCCGTTTGTGTAATACTCGCGCTCTATAGTATATATTATTACTCTAAGCTCGGCACACTTTGCACTCCCAACACGCTCGCACAATACAGGCTGCTCCAAAACAACTCATTTGATAATGATAACTGATGATGACTGATTTGATTTTTGATAATGTGATAACTTAGTATTGTAGGTATGATAGTATTTTTCCCAAACAAAGAAAATAAAATAAATTATCTAAAGCAGCATGGATTAAAATTTAGATTACCTAGCTTTTTTAATAAGCCATGGTTCTTTAAGTCAGCGTAATGGTTCCGTCAGAGTAAACCACATAATTCGCACTTGGCCAATGGACCAGCAGTGCTTTCCATCACTTTGGAGCCAGTTTTTTAGTTTTGGGTCACGTAACCAACAGCCTCGGAGTTGGGTATACTGTGATTTCAGCATATTAAACGAGTGATTTTACTGATAAGCTAATGATTTAGCTTTAGTATTAGAGAATTTAAAACTTTCGACTCGAACCGTGCTATACAGTTCACATTTCGCAATCGGTTGTAGATTTGTTCAGATGTTCACGCATAAGTAATAATCATAAACAAATGTTCCGAATCAAATCAAACTCGACTCAATTTTTATACATATAAGTTTCATAATTAAAGTAATTCCTAAGTAGCTAATTATGCTTAGGTGGTCTAATCGGAGAAGTCCCGAAAATTGTTTTTTCCATATCC
This sequence comes from Thymelicus lineola, assembly GCA_963932265.1. Taxonomy (NCBI): domain Eukaryota; kingdom Metazoa; phylum Arthropoda; class Insecta; order Lepidoptera; family Hesperiidae; genus Thymelicus; species Thymelicus lineola. The sequence continues at coordinate 4,996,764 of OZ010694.1, read as the reverse complement.
GAGTAGTGTGTTCTGTAGTGTTGCCTACGTAAATACGCAACTAGAAATATCGCGCTTGTTTTAAATTATCAAACGTTCTCTCTGAAGAAAGTAATTTTGTAAAATCGTTTTAGTGGTTGAATCAGGTGTCCCACCACTAACTGTAGAAATCTTATCCACTAGCCACTAAAACCAATTTATCCTCACTAAGAGGGTCAAATCACCAGATATAGTGCAAATTCCATTAACATGGCAACATTGGCACTCAACCACTAACCAACACATAACAGGATGTGACAAAACCCGCGCCATTTTTAACTATACTTTCAAACAACCAATGAAATTGACGGATATTGTCCACAGACAATATCGGATTGTAAGGTTGCCAACTTGATCGGATATGCCAGAATTGCCAGATACACACAATGTGGTGTTTATTATTTAATCAAAACATGATTTATATACAAAAAACATACATAATTTAATTCATGCACTATCTTTCTTCAGATTTTTAATAATAAATATAATACATTTCAATAACTGGTTGCATAGGAAGTTAAAATGCCTTTGTCTTATTAATTAGTGAATTAAAAAGTTTGACCAGTAGGCGGGATTTTCAAAACTTGCCTAAAGACCCGCTGTCCCGTAGACCGTAGTTAGTTAGGTAGTAGATAACTACCTAACTTAAGTATCTCGTATGTCATTACTTCCCAGAATTTGATCCTTGTTAGCAATAACAAATTACTCTGTGCTTGTTAGTAACCATCGAATGGTGCAATAATACAGGCTGTATTTTTTTCAAAATCAACGAGTTCGATTCCTGGTTTATAACCAATATTAATTTTTCAAAAATGTAATGTTGCAGTTTTGTTTTTCACCAAAATCGGCCCCGAGACGCCTTGGAGCATTTTTCGCTATTCCTCTTAGTTTCGGATTCAGCCCTCCACGCACACTTGAAAATTTCACCCTGTATACAATATCATTGCTTTACACATACCTATCTAATTTTAGAGTGCCGTTTATTTTCTGTCGTAATTTTAGTGAGCAATTGAATTGATAAAATAAAGATGAGTCAGCACACACCTGCCCACGAAGCCTTCGTATTCTATTAAGTCACTGTAATCTTCAAATATATTATATTTATTATGTTGGTCTGTTACACCGACCGCCTAATTCCACAGCTACGTGACCTGTTATAAGATTATTATCATGAGGCTAAAGACGTGAAATACTGAAATCGTCAGTTAATTTGTACCGGAAAATAATTTATTGCGTGGGCCGTGATTTCGTTCAATAAATTGGGTATTCTATGATTTTTGTATGATACTCGTATCCAATATTTTGATAAAAAATCTTGCGTGTGATGTAGAGTCGATGTGGATTAGGGTTCAGTATTTCGCCCCAAATACGGCTACAAATAGGCATAAAATAATTTAGCTCCATAAATAAATAAAGGCTGAAGCTAGTCGTCCGGTAAACGGACGAATAATATAACTAGTCGTCCGTAAATTTTAATCGTTACGTGTTTTCTACAAGGTGGGCAGCTTCACCCACACACCCCTTTTTTAAGGAGCCCCTGCGCAAGGGGTACTCTATCCTTATAATGGTCGTAGCACACATATCAACTCGTAAACGGAACGTAAACGTATCAACTCTTGCATGTCAGTATTCTTTGTATGAAACTCCCTACTGTAAAGCACACTTATCGGATTCGTAACGTAATCGCCTCGCCTCGAGACAAGCTCACGAACCGCGGTACGGTGCGTGGACGACTTGCCGTACCCGCGCTTACGTCTCACCGTACGCTATCCGTCGACTTTCCATTTCTTCGTGCACGCCCCGCGCCGCGGCTACCGCTGCGTCGGCGAACTGCTGTCATTCGAGCCGTAAGCGCGGCGTCGCCTAGCCGTAGCCGAGTCGATTTGGAGCTGTTGGTCGGTTGGTAACGCGCTTACGTTAGGTTGACGGCGAGGCGATCCGGTGCCGATCCCTTTCCGAGTTGATATGTGCGCTACGACCATAAGACTCACTGTTCGTGTTTAATTCGTCCTATAGCTGGACAAGTTATTTTATTCGTCTGATAGTAAAACGTAGGACCTACTTTATTTCCGATGCTCGGATGACTAAATTATTTTTATTCATCCGTTTTACGTGTTCATAGTCACACCGTTGTTTAAAAAAGAAAAAATTGTAACTAAATAATTTTTCCAGTTTTCATTTTAATTTTACTTTGGCCTCAACCCATTAATCATTGGCCCACTACTGGTCACGGACCTCTTGAGGAGGCCTAAAGCATACTCCACCACGCTGCTCCAGTGCGGATTGGTGGAGGATTTGTGGCCAACCCGGGTGTCGGAAGTTTTCAAACCGCCCGAGGGCCTCCGACATGGCTTAACGACTGTTATCATATGATAACAACCAGGACAGACGGCTTTACGTGCCCTCCGAAGTACGGAAATGCTCAAGAATTTTTGCCACTAGCGGTCACCCATCCAACTACCGACCGCGCCCGCTGTTGCTTAACCAATGAACTAATATAGTGCTTAACTTTGTCGATCGCTTAGGATCGACGCAAGCCGCAGAGCAGAGCGCTTCAATTTTATTTTACTTTCAGTGTATATGTACGGTCCCCTGCAGAGAAAAGTAACCCATCTGTTAAACAGTTTTAATAGACAGATGGGATACTTTTCTCTGCAGGTGACGTACAAAAATAAATAAATAACACAGACTGTTATTATTCTATGTAGGTTGAATAATTATTACCTACTATACTAATAAAATTAAATTCAGGACTTGTGAATATAAACTCGCTGCTTAAAGCGGTCTCTAGTGCAATCTTGAGTTTAACGGCAACATCAAGAATGAATTTATAATTGATTTGAGTTTTTTTTTGTAGTTTTGTATAATATTATAATTGTGAATATTATAATTGTATATTTTAAAAATGAAATTCGTGAATGAAATAGGAAGTGTTCAATAAAAATCCATGTTGTGTTTTTTATTAGTACCGTGAATACGTTCTGTAAGCCTTCAGTATTTTTTGTAGTAGAGACAGATACTCTTAGGGCAGGGTAAGTTCTTCTTGTAGGATAAGTTAAAAAAAAACGCGTGTCAGGCCACGTGCAATGGAGGGGTTCCAAAGTAGTAAGTTTATCGACTATTACTCATTAACTACTTATGCTAACATAGCCGTGATAGTTTTCCTTGTAAATTCATCATATATACGAGTACTATTTTTGAGAAACTGTTCACTATTCCATCTCCAACCGTTTAGCCAGCAGGGCAGGAGGATACTTGACTGACCAATATTAGTACAATTGATGACGTTACAAGTACATGCCGCATTCGACATGTCTGGCTAATTCAGAAAATTCATAATGGCTGTCATACGTTCGTAATCTATGACACATATTAAACATGACACATATTATTGTCACTAAACTTTCAGATTAATTTTATTCTTTGAAAAAAGACAACCCTGACATTGCCATAGAGGATAAGCGATAGTGTTAAAGAAAAGCAACTCATTACGCGATTTTGATTAGCTCTGTGCGACCTGAATTACCTACACTTTATTGCGTTGGAGTGTTAGAGTCGCTATTTATTTTTATGATTTTGCGGAGTTCGTCTTCTTTATCTATACTAATAATAAAGAGGAAAGATTTGATTGTTTGCATTGAATAGGCTCCGAAACTACTTAACCGATTTGAAAAATTCTTACACTGTTGGAAAGCTACACTATCCCCGAGAAACATAGGCTATATTATATTTTCAAAAAAATTAGGGATCCTTAATAAAACTTCAATAATGTAACCCAAGGTGTAAAAAATAAAGAAAACCGAAGCAAAGCGAGGGCGGTTACTCGTTTATTATAAGTAGATACTATTGTTTCTTCTGTGGTTTAAGTGCACACAAAAGAATTGTCCTTACTAGGATGCGTTCACTCTGTTCTATTTGTTTCTATTTTCCAACATTTACATAAATTGTTCTATTTTCGCTACGTACACGGAATAGACGTTCATGTAGTCTTCGATAAAACATGAAGGGCCTGCTCAACATCTAATTTAGAAATGCTACCACGGTGTAAACCGATATTGAGTATTCTTACTTTGGTTTAAGGTGGCTTTTTGTGTAATAGGAAACCTGTGCTACGTCCTTTCAAAAGTTTTTGAGTAAAGCGACGTTATGGATTCCAATAATGTTGAGAGTAGGGAACCGCTAGCCTATTTCGCTTGTTGCTTTAGTCGCTGCAACAAAAATACTCATGAGAATCATGTGTATCCCAATGATATTAAAAAAATATAGATACGTCATGCCCTCAACTCAAATTAACCAAAAAATCTGTTCCGAAAAGAGCTACAACACAAACACGTTTATCTTTTGTTTCACTACACCAATCACACTTTGTCTTGTATTGACAGAGCGACTACGAGCAGACGAGGTCAATTGACTGCTCTTACGATCTTCATCTTCGGCGTGCTAGTGACATATCTACCTCTTTTTTACTTATAATATCATTGGTGTATCCTATGCTTATTTAAGAGCCTAAATAAAGTTCCCGAAGTTCAAAATTATGTAAATGAACGCGTTAGACATCTTGTATGCGAATCCAAATCCCAGAGAAAGTTTAGGGTAAGTTATGAGGATGAATTTTTAAGTCGTAAATTTTATAGGATTATTTATTCTGCATAAACATGTTGACTTTAAAATACATTTTGAGAGTAGGTAGGTATCCTTACCATGGTAAAATGTGGGAAATTTACATTGAGTTACGGAATAATACAACAAAAATGTAGGAAGATATAAAAGGTTTATTATAATTTCAACACCAGTGGACCGACAAGTATCACAGTTGGCTTATTTATAATTTTTCAATAGAATAAAATAATTATACTCCTACGTACCCCGCAATTAAAGTCAAATAAATATCTGCCTTGGTCGGAAATCAAACCCGGCAGCCGGCTGAGCCGGGACCAACTGGGCTCTGACTGCATAGAAACAGACAGACACAGAGTCAGTATTTCTTAGTCTCTGACGGCGATTTTAAGAACGATTTGTAAAACTCTTTAAATATACAGTTTCATGTTTAATTTATCGTTTTGTGTAAAACTTGTGAATTTACGTATTCAGCGGAATTTTTCCGAGTTTTTAGAACTCAAGTTCCTCGTATTATAATTGCATAAGTTGACCCGGTATTTAGAAATTAGGCGCTATTATCAGAGTAGACATATTAGGGGCCATTCATTAATTACGGTTGGATGATTTTGCCTATTTTTGACCCCCATGTAAGGATATGTAAGATTTCTCGGACCCCCCCCCCCTTCCCTTTCTTACGTAATATTTTATCTAGTTTTATAATGGAAAATTAAATGTATTAAAATTCACAATTTGAAAAAAAAAGATTGTGTCATGTTTGAATGTCTCAAGAATTCCATGTTTAAATGATTAAATATATATATGTAATTAAAGACTGAAAACGTGTTTACATTAAATTTCTACTTATAAAATACTAGGAAATCACCCTCGCTTCGCTTCGGGAAAAATAATAAACAAGAAAAAAATATAATATAGCCTATGTCACCCGGGGATAGTGTACCTTCCCAACAGTGAAAGAATTTTTCAAATCGGTTCGGTGGTTTCGGAGCCTGTTCAATGCAAACAATCAAATCTTTCCTCTTTATAATATTATAGTATAGATTACGTAAGAATGTCTTCAACTCTTCTTACGTCCTAAGTTAGGACATGTGATGCAGAGACTGTCATTTTAGAAATGTCATGAAGAACAACTAACTAAATAGATCAAGGATTTGTTAACAAGGTTTATACAGATTATAATCACGTAGCGTTGAAGTACTTTGGAATATTGATGTGAACGTTAGAACTGGAAATATATCATAGGGAAAAGTAAAAGGAATATAATTGAATAACCAATACCATAGAATACCTCTTCTGCTTCATGGATATAAATAGTATAGTAACAACGAGTTGGTTTCTAAAGTTCCTTTCGGTATTTTTAACAGACTTTAAAAAAATATTTTTTATGTTTGTTACATCAGAACTTTGGACAGGGTGAACCGATTTTGATGATTCTTGTTTTAATCGAAAGCTGGTGCTTGTCGTGTGGTCCCACATAAACTTGAGCAAGATCTGACAATGGCATCCATGTCAAAAGCATATAAGTCTTAAATTTTCATTAAATATGTGCGTGATATATGGACGAATAACTCAATATCCAACCGATTTCGACGATTCTTTTTTTATTGGATGTGCTTCATTTGAAGTCGGTTATTTTTTTGTTAAAATTTAAGATTTTAAACGCTGCACACTAGCCTCACACTAGGATTCCCTGTGTTATGGGTGCCATGGACATGTTTCTATCGGCATCACATTACTACACGAAAGGCAGAAAGTTCAAAAGTTGCATTTTTGAGACTCTGTGATGAAATTGTCGTAGTATGTATATTTCATTTAATTTTAATTTTAAAGGTTCATTTTCTACACAGAAATTTTTAATGAAAAAGCACTCGTGGGTCTTCGGTTGAAAGGAGCGATGAGTTTCACAACTTGCGCTATTCTTTATTCTGTTTACTGATTAATTCTAGGTATTTTATAATGATCAAAATTTAACGACTTGTCGAGTGAGTGAATTGAACTATAGTCCGTTTTTTAAGACTAGTCATATTTGACAAACAATCTTGGCACTACTTTTTAGGTTTCCGAGGTAAAATCAGAACCCTTATAGTTTCGTCATGTTCGTAATCCGTCCGTCTTTCCATCCGTCTGTCCGTCCCTGTCACCTACCTAGTGCTAGAAAGCTGTAATTTGGCATTTATTAAAACTCCAAAATCGTAGAATAAAATATTCAAAATCATTTTTTAGAGTTCCTCCTCTAAGAGTTTTTCTTTATTTTTCTTAGGTAGCTTAATGACATTTCAAACACCACAGACTTTCTATATATATAGTCAGAGTTAGAAAAATGTATCCTTTTAGCCTTTTAGATACTTATTATGCGAATTTACAAACTTAGAACTGAAAAATGCAAATGCATTTTCTTCCTCAAATTTTCAACGAATGGACAGACTTATGAGAACACTTGTCTTTATAAAAAGGCCATAGCTTCAATTTCTAGATCATCAGTAGATACAATAGAGTTACATTAGGTACTCTTTAATAAATTAAGGTGAAGTATCATTTGGCGGCGCATTCAACTTGTAGCAGCAATTCGAACAGATGTGCCCCCTGCCTCCAAGGGCGGCTGTGACCTTTTAAATTAGATATTTAATTGATTACCCTTCAGTAACTAGGTGAGTTGTAGACGACGTATGTACATAATTATGTGGCTTTCGGCGCGATCTTAGGATGATTGTTAGTGACAATTTCTTGAGCACTTCCGTCTTTTAGGTACTTTAAGCCTCTGGTCTCTATTATGATTAGATAATTCGTTAAACCATGTTAGCCGACTAATTCCCCTGAAAATAACTATGTAGTCTGAAAAATAACGTGATTATACAGGCGTTGATGCCCTAGAGGAGATTTCTTTATACTCTGTTTTTAATTCCGCAAAGCGATTTGACACAATGACATACAAATGCAAAAATAATGTTACTGTTTTTTTGCTAGTGATAATTTCATGATTCTTACGTGAATCTTAAGATATTTATTTGTTTAACCGGTAAATTTAATTGTATTAATTTTTTTAATCAAGATTACTGATGGATTAAATTATTCATAAAGTTCGAAAGACTTTACGTTACGTAAAGAGAGACGATTAGGATGGCGGACTTTTCTGATAAATATTTCTATTAAATTAATCGAAAAATTTATACTTGGTGGAAATTGGTAGTGATACGATTATATTTGAATTTCTGGGTTGGGGCATATGAATTAAGTTACGTTTTAATTTACTTACCTCGATATTAGTTTTTAATACAAAAATCAGTCAATACTGATTACGTTTTACCAATTGTGGCATATAGCTATTTAGAAAACATAAAAAACTTGCAATACTGAAAATGTCAATAATTATGCTTTGTGGAATTAAAAAAACAGAGTATAGCCATATAGTTGACAATTATGCCAGTAGCTAAGCTTATTAGACTTATAGTGGTTGGCTGGTTGCTTAATAGACATCAGTATCTCACATCAAAGGCATCGGTCTTTTTGACGATGTTCCGCTCTTAAAACCATTTCACAGTTGCTAGGAAAGAGGTTGATAGGATTCTTACGACTCATTGTCTGGCGGTCTGGCTCAAGAATAGATGAAACCTCTTACTGTACACAAATAGTGACGCTCTATTAAATTAGGCCTACTAAACCAAATTATATATAGCTTCTGTACTAAAACTGATAGCACGGCTTCATCATTAGCGATTCCTTGTAAGTATTAAAATCTCTTTAGCGGCTACCGATTCCTCAAACGAAATCCAGTTAAGCTTCGCTACAGAACAATGTTATAATAAATGTAGAATTAATTTGAAATGAGATTTCATCGCTCGCTTACCCATTGTTTCGCAGTCAATGAAATTTATTGCCACTAATTAGATTCTGAAATATGGTTCACGGCACTTACGGCTAACCATTGATTAATTTCCAAGCTTAGCATTTGGTTTTTAGTGTAATACCCTAGTTTTTTATCGTATTAATTATATTGTCTGTGCACCCTATCCTTCTCGCACCCATTACTGTGTCCTCCTCCCTAAGGTTGTATGGAAGAGACCGCTCTATAAGACCGCCTTTTGTACCTCATATTTTACGTGTTTTAATGTATCAATAGCCTAGTTGGTGTGTACAATAAAGAGTAATCTATCTATCTATCTATCTATCTATCTAATACCACGCCGTGGTAATACTGCTACTCATGGTATGTATCTTATTTGTATACTGACATTTCTCCATGCCACCACTGTTCAGCCGTGACCACGGTCTTTACAACTAGGCCGAAATATGTATTTACAAAATACATTACCGTGAGTGCATACATTAGAAAGTAGCATAGTTTTCCCTGAGGAGGCTTTTTATAAATATTTATTTTGCTGAAGCTTCAAACTGTCAAATTTCGGGAAAAAATACGGCGGAGTATCCACACTCGGTTTTTCTTACATGGAATAAGTTAGTACTCGACATCAATCCCACCTGATGATTATTCCAAGATTATCTTGTTTCATTTTTTATTCATCTTTATTTTATTTAGTTAACGTCACTTTTAACGTCATTTTTAACGTATTGTTAAAGAATATGGTAAAAGTAATGTGTGGGACTGTGGAATTTAATGACAGGGTACTCAATCGTTCATTGGTAAAATTAATTGGTAAAAGTGATTAATCATCGGTAGCATTTGCGGTGTTTTTATGCGAAATATTGGTTTACCTACCTTATAAATATTTACATTTGTAAAGCTTCATTCTTAAATTATACACATTTTTCATCATATTTATTTTAGAGACAACTCAATTTATATTTTCACTCAAACATAACACAATGCCTACCGGATACCTCGTAGCTCCGAAACAATTTATTTTTGCCTTATAGCTTTTTTCATGTTTCCTTCATCATATTATTATAAATTTTTTCTTTAAATCGGACTGCCAGTTCCAGGTATTAGTTCTATGTACTTATGCATTTAAATACACAATCAAAACTCTCTTAAATCTCTCTCTTAAATATTAAGTAGAATGGATATTACTTATATAGGTAAATATTTATTATGCTCATACTAGGAAATCGCCCTCGCTTCGCTTCGGGAAAAGTAGTAAAAAAATAAATATGCCTATGTCACCCTGGGATAGTGTAGCTTCCCAACAGTGAAAGAATTTTTCAAATCGGTTCGGTAGTTTCGGAGCCTATTCAATGCAAACAAACAATCAAATCTTTCCTCTTTATAATATTACTTAGTATAGATAAAACGTAGGTTGGTCAAGTAAAGATTGCGATGGAAGGTTAGGTTATAATTATTGAAAAACACTCTATTTTTGAATCTGTTATCTTTTAACAAAGGTTTTTAAAAACCAACTTGGAATAAAATATTTCGTTATCATTTGCCTTAAAACAGATCTTCAAAGTTTTGAGGTAATAGACCTGTTACTCGCACGTGTTTTCAAGTTACTTGGGAAAGTGAAAAGTTGTGTAATTAGTAAGTTTTTAGCACATAAGAAATGTGTTTGAAGTTTATCACGTTCACATAGATTAGTACGAGTACTTCAGGAGATTACTCTCGAAATTGTTTTGACCTTTTTTAGGTATACTGCATGAAAATAACATTTGTAACGTCGCTACGCTACAAGTAACCTATGCCCTAGTATAGTTACTCAATTACCGACAGTTGAAAAAACTGGACATCTACGAGTATACTAATATTATAAAGCTGAAGAGTTTGGTTGAACGCGCTAATCTCAGGAACTACTGGTTCGAATTGAAAACTTATTTTTGTGTTTGATAGTCCATTTATCGAGAAAGGCTATAGGCTATATAACATCATATATTTTAGTAGTTAGTTTCTTCCACAAATTAACGCGGGTGAAACCGCGAGGCACAGCTCTCTACTTTATACTTACGTAGGTACGTACTTTTATATTTATAATCCCACCAAAAACATAAATGTAAAAAAGGAGAGCCAAGTTCAATACAAAAATTATGCTTGGCTGTGGGCTTCGCCGCAAAAAGAATGGAGATCTAAATGAGTGCCAAGTTCTATGCAAAATCTAAATATGTAATTTTTGTATTGAACTTGGCTCTCCTTTTTTACATTTATGTTTTTGGTGGGATATCATTACTTTTTGTAAAGAAAAATATACCCTGTTCACAAATCTTAGAGACTACTAAACTGACGACTAAATTGACGTGTCATGGGTGGAAACGCGTAAAATTATGGGTGGGGCTGCGGTGCGGTCTACAACAGCAGTGTTCGAATATCTATTTGGCGGACACTAGCGCCATTGATTAGGGTGGCATAACTCAGCAAACTTCACTCTGTTTACAACAGCCATGTTCATATATCTATTTGTCACACACTAGCGCCATTTAGAAATGGCCATTATTGGAACCTCTATTGTTTGTAAACAGCTGGAAACTTTTTCAACTTTCCCTTCATATGAGATGGCCCTCGTCCTACTTCAATACTCTATGCGCTGAAGTATGTCATATTGAGCCCCGCGTGCACAGAGGCCTTAGTGCGAGTTTCACGTGATATAACGGGCTCACAATGTAAATGCGAGTTGGCTAAGATTTGTATGGGACCGAAGTTTTTCTTTTCACTGCCGCTAGATGGCTCTGCTTTGGTCCCATACAAATTTTGTATGGGGACACCAATTATTTTTCGACTTTTTTTAATTTTTTGATTTTTTCCTACGCTTACACACAATTACCGAGCTGGATTCCAAATTTCATCCTTCTAGGTTATCTGGAAGTAGGTTAGATTTAGGTACTATATGTCAATCAGTCAGTGCTAAAATTTACGAATTTTTGACCTTCATATCTTAGTAACCGTTTGAGCTAGCTTCATGAAATTTGGAATTCTACATGTCCTTATGGATGTAATTAAACACACGTAGTTTTATGTGTTTACGTTAAAGAGGTTTTGAGTTATAAAAGGGTCAAAAGTGGCACCAAGTGGTTCGTGTAATATTACACTCGGCGCTGGCTAGCCAGTTCCTTTGCTTGAACTTGGCTTGACACGCTGCCGCGTGTCTAGAAAAGGTGTTTTTTTTTTAATTTCACTTGGAGAAAATAAAAGTAAATACTGGAAGATAGTCAATTTCACCTGAAGGAAATATTATTTTATAAAAGCAAAACTTCTTTCAATGATAAGTAGTTACTTATGCTTGCCAACGCTGGGAATGTCGCATTAATATCTCTTAAGAATTGAAGCGCTCATATCCCGGATGCTTGTGCCTATCTTGTGTGATTCTAGTGATCGACAGAATTAAGCAACCACTAGTGCCAAATTTCTTAAGTGATTCCGTGCTTCAAAGGGCACGGTCCCAGCTGTTTTCGTAAGACAACAGTCGTTAAGCCATGTCGGAGACCCTCGGGTGACATAAATTCGGTGGGAAACATTGAAGTATTATTACTAGCGTATAGAACCGACACCGCGAACACCATGTATGTCCCAATGCATTGACGCCACGTGGCTTTAATCTTCAATGGATTCGTTCTATTTTGAAAGGATAACTGGGGCTCAATTTTGAAAATCGAACCTCCCGGCGGGACACACATTTTGTTCGAGATGTCTGTTCTATGATATTATACTTCAATGGTGGGAAATGATAAATTCCGTCACTTGGGTTGGTCACAAATCCCTGGACTACCAATCTAGACTGCAGCAGCTTGGTGTTGTTTGATTGTGTGTTTTAGGCCTCGAGGGGAGAGACCCATGCGTGTCATTAATAATGAAGCCTATGTATGGATTAAATAACTAAGAAATATTTCAGAACAGTAGAGATTAACAATAGTTATGGTTGAAAACCATCTTAATTTGGCTCTCCTAAAAAGTTAAAAGAGTATTACGTCTAAGTATGTCTAAAAATGGTCTAGAATAAGAGAAACTACTTAGAAAATCTAGAATACAATACAAATTAGACAACAATCAATCCGTAATTGAATCACAAGTGTAGTGTAATGATTCTGAGTTAGAATACTGAGTAGATAGGTACCTAACTGTAGGGATTCAAAATTATACGAATTCTATCGCATATTTCTTTGCTTTCGTACCACTTTTTACTTCAGTAGCGAGAAAATAAAACATGTACCTAAGGATTGGTAAGAAACTATTACCTACAGGTAATAAAACATCGCCACCACCTAGAACACGTAAAGATTTTTTTATTTTGCTTTCAACGGTTTTATTTGAAATGGGACCTCGCTCAAATTTAAATAGGACTACAAGACAAGCACCAGCTTTCGAATATAAAAAGTATCATCAAAATCGGCACACCCAGTAAAAAGTAATGAAGTAAATAAAAAAAAAATCAGTCGAATTGAGTACCTCCTCCTTTTTTTGAAGTCGGTTAAAACATAAATCCTGTAGTAATTGCACAGTTCTTACACTTACACTTACATTATCGTACAATTAATTTTATTTTTATTCTCGTACATGCAAACGTTTCATTTGCAAACCAATGTATATTTAATAGGGATGTTGACTAATTTTAGGATTCAATTTTATTTTATAGATATAACCTCAATATTCACGAAAAAAATACTATAAAAATAATAATCTTCAATTTAAAAACAAAAATTGATAAATAAAAATCATTATCAAATTTCCCACCAAAAACGTCACGTGACGTCACTAAACTATATTCAATACTACCTGTCTACTAAGTTTTTTGAATTTCCATATAAAATTGTTCCAATGACGTCATATTCTCAAAATGGCGTTTGAGGTCACGTGACAGTGAGTACAATTTTGAACATTTTAAATTAATGATATTTAATTTATTGTGATTGATTTCAATAAAAGAATCATATTTTAGGCCTCTAAATGTTACCACTAATATTTTAGACATACATATAAATTAATTTATAATTAGTGTCAACATCTCTATTCAGTTATCTAGACCCGTCGTGAGTTTCTGACCGGGAAAATATTTATTTCCAAGTCTATTTGCATTTTAACTGTTTAATACGATTTAAACGTAAACTTGTAGCATAGTTTTATTGAAAGGTTTGAAATATCTCTTTTTCAAGAACTTGCATAATGAAGTGAGACCTTTAAGAGAATTTTTGCAGATTTTGCCTCTAAATACACATAGACAAGTGAATCAGTGTTGTCTATACATTAAAAATGAATAAGTTCCTACATGAAGTGCTCATAGCCCGGCGGCTTGTGTCAATTCTAAGTGATCGACAAAGTTAAGTGCTAGTGGCAAAAAATTCTCGAGCATTTTCGTGCTTCGAAGGACACGTAAAGCCGTTGGTCCTGGTTGGTATCGTAAGATAACAGTTGTTAAGCCATGTCGGGGGCCATCGGGTGACATAAAAACTTTTGACACTAGGGTTGGCCACTAACCTCTCCACCAATCTGCACTGGATCAACGTGGTAGAGTATACTCTAGGCCTCCTCAAGAGAGACCCGTGCTCATTAGTGGGCCATTAATGGGTTGAAGTCAAATTACTACATAACGTAGAAGCCTAGACTCATTAATTTTAGGACAATTAATTATTAAAGTTCAACTTGACAGTGTAAGGCATCGTGGATAACAATTATTTGTGTAAAATACATAATATTAAGGCCAAGATTTGTTAATTATCTCGGGTACATGAACCAAGAACGTGTAATTGAACACAAACATTATTAAGGTATGCTATTCGTGTAGACTGTAGGCATGAAATGTTATCACTAAGTAAATACCACGATGAATAGGCGTCTAGAATAAGCCCTCCAATGGACCAGATTGAATTTCGCGATAAGTGGCCACGGAGTGCGTTAATGTCGACACTATTTGCTGAAAGAATTTATACTGAGTTTCTTTGTCGCTAAACTTTTTCGGGATTAGGAGCGCCCTTTTCAACCTTGTATATAGGACAATAGCTAAAAAGAATATAAAACTAAAATAGTTTAGATAATAGATAAGATATAAAGTCTTAGCTAAGGTATAAAGCTCTACGACTCATGGCCGAATGAATGATGGACAGTGGAAACGTCGGTGTACTTGTAAGTCAAACTGCAGACTTGACAAGTACACTTAATCGTGTATGGCCCCCACTAATAGCAAATGAGATAGCTATTCATTGGCAATGGGGTCTCATGCCCCATTTTGGGTACATAAAAGTGTATTTATATAATTCTTATTTATGTTCAATATATATTTATATAATACATATATTTAAATACTATTGTTGTCTGTATATTAGTATTTCAATATGTTGTTTATTGTGTTATTTCTTCCCGTTTTTTTTCTAATCTTTTTTTTGTTTTCTTTGCTTACCTCACATTTTCACCATCACCCAGGGTCAACTGGCAGAGAATGCCATTAGGCATTAAGTTCGCCCTTGTAACCTCTACTTTAAGGTGTTGCAAAAGAATAAATAAATAAATAACCATAAAAGCAACATTTTTCATTCTGTCTTAGGCCCGTATTATAAAGCAATCCGACCTGAATTGGTTCATAACTCATATACTCTCCATAGTGACGTCATGCAACTTCTGTAGCTCGGCTGACGTTTGTTATAGTATAATGGGTTGGTTTAAAAATAATTTGTTTGATGAAAAGGACCTGCTTGTTGTCATAACGATGTTTTAGTATTTCCCAGCGGCGTCATATTTGCAACTACGTACTTGAAAAAGGACGCTGCGTCAATACACTGTACTAGTAATCGTACATCGTATGAAAAAGTGATATTAAACTAGTGATATGTAACTAAAGACATTTTCTTTGACGTTATGTATGTATTTATGTATATCTATGTAGGTATATCTGAACTTATGTATTTATTATAGCTATATATGTATTTATATATGTATTTTGTGTACTTTTTTATGTACGTATTAATATGTATGTATGTGTGTATCAACTTACCTTCCCAAACCGCCTTTCGTGCATTTCTATTTTGGCCAATGGTTAGCTGGTAGAGAATGCACTAAGCATTAAGCTCGCCATTTGTACCGTGATATTTTATTGTGGTCAATAAAGGTTAAATAAATAAATATTTTGTAAGATCTGAAATCGTGCTCTTGGGCCGAGATCGGTTTAGTAATACGGGTCTTATTCATCAATTTGTTTCCTGTTTAGGGTACTTCCCTACCACAAGGAAACTACATACAAGAGAGTTTTTCGTGATGTCCTAATCCTGAAGCTTACACCTAGCCCCAATAACTTTAGAAGACCAGAGATTAAAGGTTTTAAAGGTCAATTACGATTCGTGCGATAAAGCCCAGTTCCCACGCCTATCCCGTATCACCTATAATAATTATAAATTCATTTGTTATTATATTATGAAAGAAATGTCTAAACGTAGGTATTAAAGTATTTTGAACTGCAAGAACGAAGTATTTTTTTCATGTATTGTGTATTTTTATGATTATGTTTTTTATTCTCTGTGATTTTTCGATTTTAAACAAAATTCTTTTTTATGTTCGTTTGTAAAAATCAGTTTTAATAAATATTGAACCAATGTTATAGATGTTATTGTCATTACATGAAGTGTACCTTGATGGCTACCACCTTCTTGGTTGAGTCGCCAAACGGTTAGTTTTTTTATTCTTTCTTTCTTTTTTCTCCCTCCATCTTCTTGGTAGGCAATGTATCAGTGACGCCTTTGGTTTTACTTACAATGCGATGGTAGCCACATACCATCAGGTGGAACGTCGGTTCGTTTGTGAGCCAGTTACATAAAAAAATCATTTAAACAAAAAAATTATAAAACAAACAAAAGCAGCAATCACATTATATTATTATCAAATTATAAGTAAATCTAAAACGCTTGTAATTTTTCATTTTCGTGGGAACTTCGGAACTTAAAAATTATGTAAAAACATTTTTCTATAAAATACTATCTAGTTTAAAATTTTCTATCTAGCACCGGCTATTTACAGTAAAAAACATACGTAAGATAACTTTTTATATCATCATCATACCTACAAAACTATAACTGATCGATGACAGTACATGGAAAATATTATTAACGCAATACATCCCATATAAATGATTATTAGAATTTTTGTCTGTTTATCGGTTTGTCTATTTGTCTGTGCGTTTGACCGATTTGGACGCGGTTTTCAATAATGTATTGTAGTAAACTGATGTGAACATTTACTATTTGTTTTATTTTAATTGGAATATTATGAAATTAATATTGTACCTACAATTTCACTTCTGATTAATCAACCCATGGCATGTGCTTTGTCTGAATGAAATTAAGACAAGTGTCTGAATAAAACTGACTCAATGCCTTCGTGCTCTCGTTATAATAGAGGTAGATGTAATTTACCTCTATTTAAAATATTATATCATTGGGCTTAGCTTAGAATAGTGATAGAACGTAGGCTGAGTACGGTAGCTTGGGTTCGAATCCTATACGCGCTTCTTATTAATTCATATTCTCTAGAAATTCATAGTCGTCATATACGTATCGGAAACCGAAGTATAGGACGCCCTACTGACCAGGTGGACAGAGGACCTGAAGAAGATAGTTGGAATCTGCTGTAACTGGAAAACTGGACCTGTTAGAAGTGTAATTTAGGAGAGACAATATTCCCTTCTCCTATCTTCAAAGTCAAAGACAAAATATTTTATTCATATACGATATCACTGATACACTTATGCAAGTAATTTTTTGGCTTTTCGGAAAGGTGTTTTGTCATAGAAAAGAAGAATAGCCTAAAGAAACTCCTCAGCCACCTCCTATCGTTCAGTAGGGAACTTCCAAAGGCAAGTCGCATATATCTTCCAAATGGATAGATAGATGCCACTTTTGCATTGCTCAGACTTAAAATTAATTACGAAATTAATGGTCCTAAATTAAATGTTTTATACTACTTTTTAAGTTTCTCATATTAACAAAGTATCAGTCATCTAGTAGGAGAGACCGAGGGGAGTTGAAACAATTTTGACATTTTGCTTCATACACCAAATACTATAAGGAATCACATATACAGAAATCGTATGATATTAGTACCAATTGATAGGTCATTATTTACACTTGTGAATGACTAACATATAGAAATTGTTAGCGTTAAATATTATGATGAAAAATTGACTTAACCGTATCAAGTCAACTTGTTTCAACTTCCCTCATACCGAGGTAAGGCGAAACAGGGGTCGAGGAGAGTTGAAATATATTATTTTTGAGAAGTATTAAGGGCCTTAAATTAAAAATGATGATTTAATTTAAAGGAATTTATTAAAATAAAACTTTTATAAATATTAGGTTATATTCAGTTAAGTAGGTAACTACTTCTTCTGCTGCGAGATCATATATTTCGTGATTCGCCATGTCTTTCTTTAATGATCATTAGGAATGCTGAAACAAAATAAACAAATAAAATCAACAAAAAAAATATTGTGCCCGTTATTTATTGACTGCTGTCTGATATAAAATTGAAAACGAGGAGAGTTGAAACAGCCTGTATCCAATCTTCTCAGTTAGAAAAACCTCCCAATTTTTATTTAATCCACAATCAAGAAGCGGCTTTGAATTCTGAGAAATTGGTATTGTTTCAAATCACTTTTGTTTCAAATCCCTCGGTCTCCCCTACATTTGACAGTTATCTAAGCAAAGTCCAAGTTTAACGCCCCAACTCAGAGTCACTAACGGTTACTTAAAACGTGCCTTAGTACAGAATTTGTATGGTGATTCTTTACTAAGGAGCGATTAAAGTAACCGTTAGTGACTCTGAGTTGGGGCGTTAGCCCGCTTTGTAGATCTCACAAAGATTTCTCCATAATATTGTTAAAGTTGTAAAATCCGAAAAATTATAAATCAGTTAAAGATTAAATGCATCACACTTTCTGCGACGTAAATAAGTAAGAAACGGTAATTACTCGAGCCGAACAGGAAAAGGAGATATTGTTACACAGGCCGCTGGCCACTGGGAGCCGAAATGAAATTGTATTTTAATTAAATTTAGGAGATTAAATTATCTTTTTCATTCTTTAGCTTTGATGGCATTTCCCTATACAGTTTTTAGATCATGTCTAATAAAAAATCTTGTACAGAAAGGGTTCATTTATTTATGACATATTTAGAATTATATTATTATGAATTTAAATGTATGAAACATGTTTATTTTGATGACAATAAAATTTATGTAGACTCGGTGTTGTAAAATTTCTGCAAAAACTATTTAGTTAAATCGTTGACTTTAAGTTTTTGATATCGACGATAATTAAATAGGGTAAGCAGTACAATGATTGGCCCTTTAAGGTGATCATCGACTTTGACAATTTTTTTTCACGAAATAAGGTTGTACGTCTTAAAACATTTTATGTTAAGCTGTTCCTTAGGAAACTAATAACGTAGATAAATCACAACTTTAGTAATATTTTATTAAATTCATAATTTTATTGCAATGAACATAAAAAATGGGTCAAAAGTACAATCCCTGGCCCTTGGTGCTATACACCATATTTTTGGATTGGCATACCCAAAGTATAAAGATTGGCATGCCATTTATTGTACTTTGAGTTTATTGGCCCGGCCAATGTTTATACCATGTAGGGGCCAATCTTTATACAAATTACGAAATATCTTTATAAAAATTAACGTTAGTGATGTGCAGGATCTGTTTTTCGTGTATCGAATTCTTATTAATAGGAAGTTAGGTTGGTTTACAATAAAAAATAGGTCACTACTAAAGGAAAAAATAAAGTTATACGCTTTTGTTTGTATTTCTTTCTTGTTTTTGATGTTATTAGCCAACTTCAAAAATGACTATTCCGTAGTATGTCGACCAATAAACAAAATTAAATAAAACTTACTTAAGTGCACCATTGACTCTATGCTTGATGTACACTCTATACATGAAGTATGGAGTCAACGGTGTACATTTGAAAATTTAAACGTACGAAAATTAAAGTATGAAATAAGAAATTAATCACAAACATTGTATGAGCCAGAGACAGGCTGCAAGATTATTTAAACCGCGTTTGAGCCAAATTAGTGAAATTAGAAGGATGTTGAAAAAATTAAAAAACGCGGGAAAGCCGCGAAATGCCTTCTGCCGCCGCCAACGCTGCCGAGGCGCCGCCGTTTTTAATTGCTTACTCGAACTTTTCTTTGTAATTTATAAAAATTAGTCTATAGCTTATGCCATACCTAATACTTGCACTGCCCATACTCAAAAACATATTAACATGGGATTCTTTAGATTTACACATCTTTAATAAAACAAACACTAAATGTTACACTAAACTTAATACGTGCAATACATCAGTGAAAACTTTACTGAAATCCGTATTTTTTTTTTAGATTATCAGGAACAAACATTGGTCAGTATGATTAAAAGATGTTGAATTTAGTTATTTTAGAATCGACATTGGTACCTACATCACTACAATTTCGCAGATATCTCGGTATAAATATTGGCATCAGAAAAAGTATAATGAATAGCATGGCCAATCATCTAGTTACAGCATAAAATCACTAAGTACAATAATTCGTCCGTATGCCAATCAATTGATCTTTCATATATGCTATGGATACTATTATGAGCATACCTATTTTTACGTTATCTTGAATAATTCTCCACCAATCACGATATATTAACGAAAATATAATGTTTATTAATACATGGGAATAGAAATCACACAATATTAATACATAGAAAAATAGAAAATCTAATTGTAAAATACTTACTTCTTATCAGATTTCACAGCACAACACCTCTTTAGTTGCAAGCGCGCCAAAATTATTTTTTTTTAAGTTTTGCTAGCTGCTAAGTTTAAAACTTCTGATTAAATTTTGGAGTTTTGTAAACACAGAAAAATAAAAATATTTTTTCATGTCTCGTAAACCATTAGAACTTTTAATAAATGGATTTTAAATTGAAGGGCCGATTAATTGGAGGGGGGCCAGGGTTACTACTGCTTACCCTATATATTTTTTTCATTTTTATTACTGTAATATCCCAAATATTAGTAATCTCTATTTTTCAAATTTGAAATATTTCTTTCAATTCGTGTCAATTAAAAATCAGGTGAAAATTTCCAAAATTTGCATTGATTCGTAGCACTTGCCGTAGCCCGTAGGCTGAAGCCTACGCACGCCTACGCTGGGCGCGGCGTAGCCCGTAGAACCAACCGCTACGCGCGCGATTGGTATAAAACCGACCGAGGAGGGTCCATCCAAGCCATTCCGCATTGAACAAGAAAGCGCGCGGTACGCGCATACTGACAGTGCAGTGCTCCAAGTGACTAGTAACGGAACTTAGAGGTAAGTAAGTACTTTAAGTCCGATTTACTCGTATTAAGTAGTCGAGTAGATAACAAAATTTTAAGTAAATTAATATGTGTAAACTGACAATTTAGTAACTTTTTAGTTAAAATTTAGTTACTATCTAAACCGGACTTTAGGGCTAGTGATTAAAGTCAAGATTTTTGTAAAAAAAAAATCCAAGGAAAAGTTTTTAAAGAAAACCGACTTGAAAAGTTGTACGAGTTTGTTTTATAATTGTTCCAAAATAAATTACACCCACATTTCAAATGACGTACAGAGTGAAAAAGTTAATACAATGGGAAGCAAAAAAACTGAATCGAACAAAACTTTCAAAGAGGTGTTTGAAAGGCCATTGAGCCATTGAAACTCATAGAATTTTTTTTGGAAGTTGCATAAAAGCTATAGCAATGAATAAAATATTTGCCGGCACGTATTTAAAACACTGTTTTATTCATCCGCAGAACATATGAATAATTGTAATCCTACTTCAATATTAGTTACTAAAAACTATCGGTGTAAAATGTATATTTATTAAAACACACACCAGTATAGGGGTGCTTATTGACCTGTGTGATTAAATGAAAGCGTGTCACTAATGGCTCAATTATTTTTTGCAATTCACTAGAACTATTATAATTTTGCTACCGTATTGTATAATTTAATAGTGTAGTTTAAGACTGTATATAACCAATTATGTACTATTATGTCTTCTGTTGTATAACTACTTAAACTAGTACAGGTGTTCAACATTTTAAGAGTTTCCACGTCATAAACTTACTTAACGTTACTTAAACTTGGTTGTCAAGTGAAGGCATTGAGTACTGGGTTATATTAGGTAGTATGCTGTTAAAGGATTATCCTAAATAAAATTATAAACATATTGGATAACTCAAATTATATTCTTCGAAAGTTGTTTGACCGGAATATGGACATTTTTAACACGTACCTTAACAAAATAAAAAAATATTTGTGTGTATAAAAGTAATAATTAATAATGTGAGATACATTATTAGCAAACTAATTTCACATCCTGACCGTTTCAAAAGCGTTTGTTTATTCGATTTTTGAATCATTTTAAAATATTTAAGTACCATTTTTATACCCAATTCTGGCTGATAAGTTATATTTTAATAGCTTATTAAAAAGCAATCTGCATGACCACGAACAGGAGTTCATTCACGTCGTCAAATCGTATTGAAATATAAAACCCGCCATCGGCAATAAGAAAATTATTATCGAGATTTACACCATATCGTTAACAATTTTTTATGTTTCAAGCAATAACTCAATGTGTTAACTATAAAATAATAATATAAAAGTCGTTTTAAAAGTCTTAGCAGTAATGAGGACTTGAAAAAGTCGTCGGATATTCGCTGGATTTGACATTTTCCTAAAAAAAATTATATAATAATTAAGAACCTCATTTGTATAATAATTAAGAACCTCATCGAATTCCCCATGGGGGATCATCGGTACTAAATTGTCAAAAATATGGAACCAATCTGGAAGCAAACCCTTTAAAACAAAAGAAGAATTTTCTGCATCGGTTGATAAATTGCTTAGTTCTGAGCTAACAAGCATTAAAACGATTCAACATAATAGTTATTAAAGAAAAAAAAATATGTTATTCAGGTCATGCATATGACAAAAATGTATAGTCATCAGAACTAAAGCAAATTGTAAAATTTCAACTCCTTAGGAACAGGAAGTAGGACTAATTACACTTGATTTTTTTTTGTTAGATTGCCCCACACAAATAGGGTAAGCTAAATTAAACCGTATAAATACATAAGAACTGAACTGATAACATCCTCCTTTTTACTAGCTGGTTGAAAAGGCTCAGAACTAGTGGTGCATGTTAGAGAAGATCCGGCAATGGACTTACAAAGGATGATAGATGAAGCAACGATAATTAAATTGATGGTTTAGCGTTTACAACGTATAGATATCTCGCACGTTTAGTTCAGATAAAAATTCTTTACAAACTTATATGTATATTTGGAACCGTTAAAGATTACTAAATAAATAAACGATCCGAGTCCTTCATTTCCGTACCGCCGTGGCGCCGGCGGCCACGCATTGGGGTGTACTTCCGAAAACACAATACACAAAATAATTAAATAACTTAATATTCGATAGAGTAATATCTTATAAAACGAAGCTGTGTGCCAAATTTTAGCTCAAAATTCGGTTATCAGTTTTCGAAAGATTATCCACGCATTGTTATTGATGTTATTGATGTCCATGGGAGATGGTAACTTACGGTGGTTTATGTGTTTGCTACTTGGTAATCAAAAAAATAATACCAACACGACATCGTGAGAAATCTTGCGTATGTAGTAGTAGTTTGTCATTGCACGCCTGTTTGACATGTTGTTCTCGTGCATTATGCTAGGTGAACTGAGACCACCAACTACAGTTATTGGTTGTGATGAATATAAATGAACCATAACCAATCTCTTTGTTGACGCAAATAATAAGAGATGTTGGCCAAACTAATCAAAATGTTTGCAAATGCAAATGGGTCCGGCGTTATATAAATTAAAGTATTTGTTGAATTTAACAATAAAATATGTTTAAAGCCGATTACATTGAGAAACGAAAGATAATTAGGATCTCTATAGGTAAATTTGATGTTTTGACTGTTTTAATATGAGTTATTAGAAAAACCAATCTCTTAAAATTAAAAATAATGTATAAATAAAGCATTTGCCAAGTAATAAAGCCTGGAATAATTTAACACAAGCATTACCAACAAAAACAACGAATTTTATACAATGGAAGATGTATTTACACATATTGTATTGTTATATCCTACTGTACATATTCTGGCCGTGCCCACGATCCATGCAATTGGGTCAAAACATCAGCACAATATACGAATAGATCAATCATGAATACTCTTATTGTAGTAAAAACTAATCTGCTGAATGAAACATGCCAAAAACTCTGAATACAACGCAGTGATTGATATCGCTCATTGCTTTTGTCTTCAAATAATATGTTTTTTTATGAACTTATATACAAACTCAACATGGATAGTTTTGAGTGAAGTAAAAGATCAGACAATCAATAATTATGTTCATTAAAAAGTTAGTTAAGAAATTATTCTGTTTTCTATTTCTTCATTAGCCATTTGTTTATGCAAGCGTGATACGAGTAAGTATGAAAAAATAGGCCATTATAATGAAACTATTTTCGTTAATATTGAAATCTAAATTAAAAATAGTAATTATTTCAAAAACAGAACAATTAAAAAGTAAAATAAAAGTAAGTAAGTGCCATAAACAAAAGATGGTTCCACTACAATAGTTTATGATTCTTACGGAGCCTATTATGAAGGCCAAGGAAGCTCCATATTTTGTGTGAAAATACTATATTGATATGAAACAGAAATAAACTTTAAGAGAAGTAAATGGAATATCCAAAACGCCTACATTACAATGAATATCATATGAATTAGGTATTATCTCTTCACAGCTTTATCTTTATTCTAGAATTCATCCATCAGTTTGGTCATAGAAATCATAGTGTAAATTAATGTATTTACGATTTGTACAAATAATTAAAGATGAGAGATAGATAAGAAGTGTAGAAAACCAAATTTAATAATTTGTTACACATACTTTTATTATTGTCATTGTGAACCCCAGACAAAGTGAATTAAGGTCGAATCTTAACCACAGAGCGGAAATTACTGCTATCAATGAAAATAAACAAACGTATGAGGTTTTAAAACTCTTAGGACTACAATATTAACATCGTCATTCGCTTCGGTAGTTTACGATAGAAAGGCTTTTCAGAATTTTCTCTTTAAGTATCAAAAACAATTACTTTGCTCCCGATAGCAACAGGTAGAAGTAACAAACAAGGAAACTGAAAATTCTTAGTGCAGAATGTCTATTGAATTCTTACGGCTTACGGTTGCTCAATAGTATCCGTTTATTTGTTTCTGAGTATTTGCTTAAACGTTCTCTGAGACTGATATCTATAATTTGAAAGTGTAGAGTTATAATTCTTGAGAAAATATAACCGACTTCAAAATTAGAAATAACTCAAATACTGTTCGCCAGATCTTACTCAAATTTAAGTAGGACTACATAACAAGAATCAACTGTCGATTAAAAAAAGAATCATCAAAATCGGTTCACACAGTCGAAAATTCTGAGGTAGCCAACATAAAAAAATACAGTCTAATTGAATACCTCCTAATAATAAGAGTAATTTGAATGTTTAAAGTGAAGGCAGGATTCGAACTTGAATACTCCTATGGTCCAATTTTTTGGACGAGTCCTATTGGTGATTAATCTTACAGTATCTTTCTACCGTAATTTGTAATTTAAGAATAAAATAGACACAAAATGAGAATTATTATTATATTAATATTAAATTATCATTTAAGGTCAAAAATAATTTCTGTTAACGAGTAGGTTACTATTTTTTATAAACTTAAATTAAAATTTAAGAAACCCCCGTCAGTTTTATTGGCACTAAACATAGCTAAGAACACTTTCGATTAAATCACCTTTCTAACAAAAAAACTAGATCAAAATCGGTTCTTCCGTTTTGGAGCTACGATGCCACAGACAGACATACAGATCCACAGATACACAGACACATCAAACTTATAACACCTCTCTTTTTTCGTCGGGGGTTAAAAAATAATTAATATTTTAATAAAAAGTGGTGCTAAGATTCACTAAATAAGTCTGGTCTAAAAAACGGACGGTTTTAATCAGTAGACTACGACTGCCTTTACGAGTAGGTACAATTTAGGGCTCCTCAATTAGGGAGAATTCCCTGCAGTGGGCAAATAATGAAAAGCTATCTTTGATCAGCTTAATCCTACTTCTAATTAATACAACACGGTCCCAATTCTTGATACTGTATTAAAAGTAATATGAGGCCCAAAAATAACAAACCAATAACATAAGACGATATTTCATTATAGATCTTTGTTTTCGATGATATCTACAATCACACCTCTGTTGACATTACGGACGATAAAGATTTGATTTCAGTCTAATAAAAGGTTGAAGAGTTCTCAGACACGTAGGATGGATCCAATAGACAAATATTGGGCGATTCAAGCCAATGACGTAAGCTGCTTAGGAAGCGTTGGGTAAATTTGGACAAACTATAAACAACCTATTTAAAATTGACCACGGAATTTACTTCTCACTATTCTAAAAGTGGTTTCTTAAAATTTATTACCTGAAGTTTTGAATGTTTGATGATTATTTTATGTTGTTTCTGTTCAATGTGGTTTTGTTTATTAGGTTTTTGAACAAAACATCTTAAGAATCTTTTCTCCATTTCATATAAAAGAGAAAACATAAATAAAATCACAATTATAATGTTTCCTTTGTTAGCATCCGGGAAAATAAATGTGTAAGCCATAGATAGATGTTAAAAAGGCCGCAAAAAGGAGATTAAATAAATATACTCAAAATTAACCGGGCTCCTTAGTTATATTTTAAATTGGTTTATTTTGGTAACAAAAGAAAACAGTGAGTTGTTTTACTTATAAATTTAGAAATAACCCTATAAGTAACTCCAAAAATATAACAATTACTTTTGAATAATGCAAATTACAATTTCTACTTGAGTAATTCTATAAAGAATAACTTTACTTTTATTATTCTTAATTAAGGTTTGAATAAAGTTTTTGACCGTTTATCTGGGTTATTTTTACCGTGATCTAGATACATTTTGTATGAATCAGTCAATAATTATACATAATATAATAAATGAACTCGTTGTTGTTTACTTTGTCAGGTTCAAAGATTGAATGGATGATCAGAAATGGCTGAATCATGAAAGGCATGATAGTTAATAATAAGATTTTATTATGTGAATAGGCTATATTTTATTCCAGTTTTATTTTTATTTCCTTTGATAATTTGACATTCCTCCCAATTCAACCGTAGTAGAAGAAATCCTAAGGCTGCTTCTTTATATTTTATAATCCACTCGTAACAAGTCTGAAAATAATGTCAATTCCCCAGTCCAGCAAGGCTGTTTTGTAACTCGACAGCGGAATCCGCGATAAGTTTCAAAATTGAAGTTCGAGTCTGAAATCTTGATATGTCATTCTCTAATCATCTATTACGCACTTGCAAAGTGAGTCTCGAACTCGAACGTCAAACGAATAAAAATATGACAAATAAATATGTCATTGTCTAATCATCTAGTAAGCACTTGCGAAGTGAAGCGACTCTCGAACTCTAACTTCAATTTTGAAACTTATCGCGGATTCGGCTGTCGAGTTACAAAACAGAATAGCCTTGCAGCTATTGGAAAAAGTTTTATGAGGACATTTGCACGTTATTACTGTCCTTAACTCGAGTATTTATAATTTTATTTATTGCTAAAAATTACACACAATTACTCCAGGTCCAATACGTTCAAGTTCTTAGAATAAACCGTACAAATAAAACTAATAAAAAGAAAAGCGGTGTCGGTACAACCGTATAAGTTAACACTCGGAGCACACTAGCACTTAAACGTCTCTTATTTCCCCAGACCATTGAGATGATTAAAAAACGGTGTGCTATACAACTTACTTGGAAAACTGTAAGGTTCTCAAGATTTTACTTTAAAGTGCAGTTTACACTCTAATGTACATCTTTTCATTTTATTGCTCGGTTTTTATCTCTTGGTGTATGAAGTGGAAGTCTTGCTATAATTATATTATGTATAAATCATGCACATCGACAGCCCCAGAGGCATTGCCGTCGGATTTCCTACAATAGGATCTACCGACGATATAGAGGTTACGTAAGAGATGCGTAAGGAGTATTATACTCCAGATAAAGAAATCCCTTACCGTTAATGTAATTATGAATGAATCATGAGATTGTTTTCTTTCATTGTTACTCTTTCTACCAAGTCGTTCTTAGAGTATAATTAAGTAACAACCCATAATTGTCCCACTATTGGGCTCGGGGTCTCCTCTCACAATGTGAGGGGCATACGCCATAATCTACCACTCTGGTATGGATTGGTAGACTTTACACACCTTTGAGAACATTATGGAGAGCTTTCACGTGTGCATGTTTCCCTCACGATGTTTTCCTTCACCGAAATAAGTGATAATTAACTTCTAATACGCACATAATGTTTGAAAATTAGAGGTGCGTGCCAGTATTCGAACTTGGACCCCTTCATTCGCGAGACCCACGTTCTAACCGCTAGGCTATCACTGCTTAGAGTTCAATAATACAGTACCTACCCTTGGTATGAATCCGACATAACTTATGAAACTAATAAGGATCCCTACAGATTTTATGAACTAATAGAATTGAAAATATTTGTATTATTCAAAGGGTTTAATGTGAATTCAATAACCATTTACTGTCAGGATATATTAATACAAAGGAGAGAAAAAGACATATTGCCTAACCTTACTAGTATTTGGAACACTATATTACTACGCCATACATATATTATTATCATACGTTGTACACCACAATTTTTTATAACTTTATGGAATTTTTATGCGATAACATTTACCCATTTGCTGTTAATTTAGTTATGACAAGAGTGACACTTATTTTTAACTATGATTTTGAACTTATCTTGCAAATGAATTGAATTTCATAAAATATTCTGGTTTTTGTTATAATTATTTCTTAATTTTAAACTTTTAACAATATCCGTATCCTATTTATTTCTATGAAGTAAGACTTTAATTCAGTTGAATTAAAAGAACAGTTTTCATTTCATAAGCATTGAATGAAAAGGCTTTTGATAACAATCTGTACGTTCTTACATAGGAGAATCTTCAAGTTATTCCTGCATAAAAGTAGTTTAAAAGAAGTTTGTAGTCTTTTAGATAGTAATATGGACACAGTCTAAAGAATGCCTTGGTAATGAATTGGCCTTAAAGAAAAAAATCACTGCTCTACAGGATCGCTTTACCGTAATATCCTATATTATCTTGATTTATTGCAGAAAGATACTAATAATGTATTTTTTAAATTGTAGCTAAAATGGTTAAACTTTTTTGTTTAGGAAGGTACTAGCCCACACGAAAGAATTTCTTGTATCGAGTATGACTCGTCCTTCCACTCACATGTCATGTTTGAACTCAAAATGTTTACAAGATAAGATTCTTGACTTTCGAAGATGTAATAAGATGATTAGTGCAACACTGTCAGTTATTATCAGCTATATACATACTCTCTTATTCATAAATACAAGCAAAGTTACAGAAGGCCTATAGAGTGTTTTGTTTCTTTCATTCTTATGAAAAACAATAAACATAAGACATTGCAGTAAAATAGTTAAAATTTCTCAATAATTGGCCCTTTATGTCTCATGTTCTATTTTATTGTTAGTGCGATAGTGATTTCCTTAGGTTTATTCACTTCAAGATAATTGATAGGAGAAATTACGTTAGAAATAAGAATGATCAGAGCTTTGGAATCTCATATTATTATAAAAATATTAAAATTAAAAGGTGTCAAGGGACACCCGGATGGAACGAAGTTCCTTTCGATTCAAGTATTGTTTTACGCGCTCAGCAGTGTGATTCAGCAATATGAAACTAGATGGCGCTGTACAACTTTCTGAATCATGCTGTTGAGATTCTTTGGCCCTAACATAAGTAAAATAGCAAAAAGTGTCGTGACAACTTTTCGTAAGAATTTTTTCCGTCTAGCCCCCTTTCACAACGCGCGATAAGGAACTTCGTTCCAATATCTTACGCATTTTGTTTATGAAACTATAAATGTCAAGAGTTTATTACGCGTCACATAGTTAAGGAAGCAGTATAACTCAGTAATTTTCGGTGCGATTCGTAAGAGTATTTCAGAGGTTTCGACAGGAATGTGTCGCAATTAATCATATAATTTCTATTACGGATTGAGGAAATTAATTCCCATGTTTTAATTTTAGGTAAGTGTCTGATGAGTTGTTTGAATACTGAAACTATGTTAGATATATGGAATCTTATACGCCAATATTTTTTAGATACCGACTAGATAGTGACACTCAGTATATAATATACGAGTACACACATATATCTTATACATCATTACATAAAGAATATTGGTCGAAACTCAAAACGTTAATCTGTTATAGAGGCCATACACGATCAAGTTTACATATAAAGTTTGCAGTTTGACTTGACGCGCCATCCAGTGTGCATGAGAGAGCTATATGGACAAATGGCAGATGGATGACAGTGGCCATACACGATCAAGTATACTGGATGCCGCGTCAAGTCCAAAATGCTTGATCAAGTACACTTGATCGTGTATGACCTCTTGTATGTTCATCATCATTTTGTAAAAACATCATCAGTAATTTGTTTCGTGGTAATATTGGCTTTCTATGGGCTACCTAAGTAAGAGTTTTAGGCTTGAAAACAAAAAATTGTACATTTCGTTCGATTCCGAACATTTCAGCGTATAGCGACAATAATCATTCAATCGATCACTTACTTGTTGATTCACAAACAAAATTTGCATATTTCGACGTTATATTGACTACTGGCGCAGTTGAAAACAACGCACAAGACCGTGAAGTAACGGTAATTGAAAAGTTTAATTAAAATGTCAAGCTCAAAT
Organism: Thymelicus lineola; assembly: GCA_963932265.1. Taxonomy (NCBI): domain Eukaryota; kingdom Metazoa; phylum Arthropoda; class Insecta; order Lepidoptera; family Hesperiidae; genus Thymelicus; species Thymelicus lineola. Next base: position 4,966,339 of record OZ010694.1, on the reverse strand, counting down.
GCAAAAAGAAATTAAGTATAAATATTTTTTCAAACTTTTTACAAAATTATACTCAAACTGTACATCCTAAGTTATAGTAGTCCTGAACAAATACAATTGTTGTAATGAAGTTACGATGCTATTTAAAGTTATGAAGCGATTTTAAACTTCCTTGTTAAAAACTTCGTAACTACTTTAAAACTTCTAAAGGTTACATTATTTAAATCGTATAAATAGCGCATAAATTACAGCTTTTTTAATTCAATTATTTTTATAATTCTGAATTCTACCAACTTTGGAAATATTTAAACACAATAGCAATGCTTTTTCTTCCTAACCGTAAAATGCTATAACCTTGTGCGTTCGGTACGAATTACAAAAGATGAAAATAAAATAGTACACGAATCATAGACTAGATAGCAAACCATTATTTAATTCATTATTTAATCAGTGTTATTTCGTTTAATCAGTGTTAGTCAGTGTCCTTTCAGTACGCAAAATGTATATTTATCAAGTCCTGAAACGATATCATGCAAAGATAGTGCCGTTTTTGCCTGAAACAAATAAGCGTGTAGACAGTTGTCCAGTTCCGCGTGCCCGTAGTCAGCTAGCCCGGAGACACTATGAAGTGGTTGCCCCCCGCCTGTACAACAAAATCAATAAAACATTAACAGTAAAAAAAATGACACAAAATGGATTTAAAAAAGTGATCCTTACCTGGCTCAGCAATATGGATTATGATGATGTAGAAAGTATGTTAATTTGATGTGATAAACATGTTTATAAACACTTACACACACATACACACACACACACACACACACACGCACACACCGCACACACACACACACGCACGCACCGCACACACACACACACACACACACGCACGCACCGCACACACACACACACACACACACACACACACGCACACACACACACTTCACACACGACATACACACATTTTTATTCAAATTTGTGTTCTTTTTTTCTGTTAAATATTTACCTAATTATTATTTTTTTCTCTTTTTTTAACGTCTGCATACATAATTTATGGCTATTGAACATATTGTTATAGAATCATTGAAAACCTGGGAGAGGACGCTGATACCCGAAACACAGTTTCGAACTAACTCGGGGATCAGAGGCTTCATACACTTTATTGTATTAAAAATATGTCAATAAAGATTTATTATTATTATTATTATTATTATTATTTAAACTTTACGTTTCCTACACATAATTACATAGTATACCTACACTCATTTTTTACCTACCTAAATTAGCGGGTCATTAAACGATCTACTGTAGGTACAGTAGTGCAGTAGAGCGAAAGGATAGCAAGTCATTCTCATTAAACGATAATCATTAAAACTTATTTCCTTTATTCGACAGTTTGAATATAATTTGCGTCACAGAATCCAATTTCAAAATCCACGCAGCTAGATACCAAAATATCTTTCTTTTGTGGTAATCAGATGACCTCAAACCTTTACACCTTTATAAAATGGTTCAAAATAATTAATAAAGTGAGCCGTGATGAAATCTTTGCCTGCTAATCCAAATAATAAAGGGGGAAATTTCAATTAAAGCGAGAATGACACGGAGTTTACTTCAAAAGGTAATTAATGAGTGGTTCTTCATTAAGGATCAAGAACAAGCCACTCAACAGATTTGACACCAATCAAGTGGTTGGTACCGTTTATTACTAAGTGGATTATATTTAGTGCTCCCTGTCTTTTGTTAAGTTTTCGTTAACGTAGTACGATTAGCGGAGACGTTGTCTTGACACTCGTGACGTTAAACCCTCGGTCGTGCCGCGAAATCAATATGAAAGTCGTTTAATATTAAGTTATTTATAGAAAAACAAGTTCATGAATTGTTAGAAAAATAAATTACTCTTCCTCGTACTGCAGAAATTAAGAGAAATATTATTAGTGGTAAAATAAACTCATGTTTCAAAGGTTATTATTATGCATTTAACGTTCATGTAACGTTCAGCAATTGATAATGTCTCTAATAACTTAGAGAACAACATAGCATGATCAAAACCATAATGGAATACTAATAACACGATATTAGTAGAGAGGTTTTTATGTAGAAGGAGATTAATGTACTTCTTTTACTTTAGTCAATTTAACAAGTTTTTGTTAAACCTTTAAACTTCTAATAGCAAGCTCTGCATCATTGTTCCATAACAGCTTGTTGGTTGCACTTATTGTAGGTAAAACCAATGGTAAAACATAAAATAATCAAAAATGTGCTTAATGTATTGTTTTAGTGGTCTGAATTTTTTTTCACATTATGCCTTTCGAATGAAATGGATAGTTTCAAAGTTTATAAAGGACATCCGAACAAACATTTTTGTGTTTGTCATATTGACATATTGCATCATTACACTTACTTACATACCTAGATAAAACCGATCGTACCTATGTTTAACTTCTATCACATTATGTTGTAAATTCAGTCACATATACGTCGTTATTTCTGACTATTATTATAGAAAGCCCTTTGCCTTCGAGATTTTAGAGGTCTCCTAAAATAATATCAAGTGCATCCCGCAGCATCGTCTTAGTTCCCGTTACAAATGCGGTGCTAATGTCTGTGACGTCATTCTTCCAATCAATATCGCTAGGCAAGTTAAAAGATTTTGCCAATATGCAACATGGGCAAGGCGGGATGTGAAGCTGGTTACATTTCGTCTATAATACAAACACGTGATCAATAATCTCATCAAACACTCACTAGACAGATCGATTGAAAGACAGCATCACAGATGTCGCTAGGACTTTAATAGCCATCAATTAATAATCTAAACTGAATGAAATAAATATGCGACTGCAAATATAGTCTTCGGTAAAGGTTTTTCATAATATTAAATTGCCACAAGTATCTGACCTATAGGCAACTAATTGTCGAGGAATTTTCTCAATTCTTCAAGGCTTCCATAATCAGATCATAATTTGTACATGGGGCTATAATTCAAATAAAAAAGAAATTTCAAAACGTCGATTAATACTTCTAACATCTACTTTTAATAAACGATCAAATATCATTATTGTCTTGTAAAATATTTACTTATGATTAGTCCCAATTCAATATCCAACATCCTTCAAATATTGCGTGTCTATTCTCTCGCACGTTGCGCCCACTCTTAATTCAATAGCGTTATGAAGACAAAACAAACGCTCGGATATGTACCTAATCACATCTCAATCCCGTCAATCTCGCTGTTCACGTACTATACCGCAGGTCACGTACACTATTAGAGGGATATATAAAAGCATTAGTGCATATGTGCAATATAAAAATCAATAGGCCGTGTCATCAATAGCTTGAACTATTTCTGAGGTAAAGTTTGCTTGACTGACACCGTGGTTCTGTTAGAAGGTATCTGTATAAGTATCTTAGGGAGTAGTGTGTGGTACGAATAGTACGTACACCTATGATTGAACTTAAATACTTGTAATTCGCTTCACGGCTATGTAATGTGGAATTTTTGCAACTTAGAACTATTGAGTAGTTTATCCATAAAAATTATTAGGTACCTGGCTGTCTGCTCACTTCGTGTTATAATTATAGATCAGTGGTAGATTACTCGGCTGTTATCTGTAGAGGTCTGTGGAAACATAAAAAAATAGATTATTTTGTATTATGTACCGAACCCAAAATTTACAGTAGATACGAAAAATCTGAATTGGATTAAAACAGAAATTCTTATTATTTTTATTTTTAACCAGATGTAACATTCAATGTAAATTTTCACGTCAGTAGATATTTTAATATTTACTTACGATGTCTGCTTGACATAATGAAGAGTCAAAAAATATTATTAATTTTATTTATTTTATTTAAAACACCTATTTTCTTGTGAAGTACTCGTACCAGTGAACGAATATACTACTAGTATATTAGTTCATTAACTCGTACGTATTATAAAAACTCTAATTTATCCAGCAATGAACGCAATTTCAGTGCAGTTTCAGCTATCGAGTGGCTATTGAAAAGAATCGGCATTTGCAATGATTCGTTATTGATTCAGTAAAATCGAGCTTCAGTCCAATGATTTCGCTTCCCTTGCGAATCTTCTATTCATGATTACGATTGACGTTAAAACCTCTACCTATGTTGTGTTTGCGTGTTGTATTAAAACAGAAATGTAACAGTAACTGCTGCCATCTTTGTTTTTGTAAAACGTGGGCGCCTGTAAAAATGTTCTTGTTATGAAATCCGTACCTAATATTATAAGTGCCAATGTGTGTTTGTTTATTTGTCTTTATTTGACGTCAAAACAGAGCGACGGATTGACGTGATTTTTGTATGGAGATAGATGGAGGGTTGGAGGGAATTTTTAACGCGGGAATTTATCTTATTCCCACTCCTCCTTTGCCCTAGCGAAGCCACGGTGCCTGCCGCGAATAGGCAGTTAAATGATGAACCTGCCGTTTAATATGAAAACAACTTCATTTACATTAGTGTGGCGGTGTAGATTGCAGGCGCTTTATGGACATTGTCAATAAAACACAGATAAATTATATAAGGTCGTTATCATATTTTAGCAAAGGGATTTCTCCCAGGTCAGTGATCATGCCTGGGGAACGGCCGTGCTCCGATTGTTAACGTTTGGAAGTTGCAATTACTTATAAGATCATTGGTTGCAAGTAACGCCCCAAGTCAGAGTCAGTAATGGTTACTTTATTATGGTTACTTCTCCTTAGTACAGAGTTTGTATTGTGATTCTGTACTAAGGAGCGATTTAAGTAACCATTAGTGACTCTGAGTTGAAACGTAAGTGTTCAGTCGTACAAAAGTTGGATAGCGTGATTCAAGTCTGGCGTGTCCTCACTGGAGACGTATGGGACAATTTTGCTACAATATAAATAATGTTGTTGCTTTTACATCTTTTGGTATCTTTGAAGTATTACCTTTAGTAGAGACTGTAGATATTGAATATATCTAATTATTATAACAAACTGTAACTAAGTTCAGTCGGCTATAAAACTATTATAGAAGCAATACAGGATATTTCCTCAGGCCTCAGACAAGTGAAGAAACGTCATTTGAATGTTATAAACAATGCACTTTATGAGTTACACATTATAAAAAGAAAGTAAGGATACCAGATATTTATTTACCAAGCAAATATCCACGGATATGACATTCGTATCCATATTAGCAGTAAACATGGATTTGTAAGATAAATCTTATAAGCTTCTCAAAAGTAACAAACCATATTTCTGGAATATTTGATTTGTAATTTACATTTACCAATACAATCATTCTGCTGTCCTCAAGCTAAAAGGTGGCTAAGTAACAAAAACAGTTTTTGAGTTAGAGCTAAAAACGCGGGATTATTTTAAATCGATGCTAGTGATTTTTTAGTGTAGTGCAAAATAATGACCCTTTTTAAGCTTGGCATAGACCGTGAAAATGTTGAATTAATCCAAACTTTAAAGTACTTTAGTGTCCTTTTAGTCTAGAATTGTTAATTATTTCATTTCATTTCATAAAAATTGGCCAGATGTCATTTAGCCGCCTTTAAGCTTGAGGACGGCAACATTGTAAGAGCAACTTTACTATGATTGTATTAATCCTATAATTCCGATAAGCTTGTTTAGTTGTTCCACTGCGTAAAGCTTGGCTACATGCGATCAGCTATTTTATTTAAAATAATTACGCCTAAATAATGCCATTTTGCTTTGTTGAGTTTAAACAAATATATCGTTGATTAAACTTGATTTTGTGAATCTTCTTATGAGTATTGTTTTCAACTTGAATTTTAAAATTCTAATTGATTTAAGTGTACAACATTAAACCTAAAACTTCGAGACTCTAATTCTACTTAGCATAAGTCGGTGAAGCGCTTTGTTGGATACCAGTATTACTTAAGATTGTGCTAAAATAAGTAATTTTAAGTATTGGTTGGCCACTATATTGAAACAGAGTGTAGAGGAGTCCTAGGAAAAGTCTTACGTTTTCATTCCAATTTGCGATTGATATATAGCCAATATCGCAGGCACCTCGCTTCTACATACTCCAGGAAAGTGGAACAGGTTCCTTAACGGAATACGATTGGACCGTTTGGCAAGTAAGCCAAAATGTAAATTCCCCTCATGTTTACTTTACTATAGATTCACAAGGTTTTGTTTATTAATCAATATTTGTTGTGAGAAGAGCCAATAATCCTTAGGAGATTAGCAATCTCGTTTAAATACCAGAAACTAGAATGTATAGTTATTAGCGCTACCATGTTGTTGAATGTCTTGTAGAGAGTATAGATAATAAGCATTAACACAGATTTTGTTTGTTTCTTTCACTAACTAATTTTGTCAAAATATAGAAATACTAGCTTTTACCCGCGGCTCCGCCCGCGTGTTCAAAGAGAACTAACAATGAGTTGTTTATTATGCATGACACATTATTGGTGCAAGGATAAATAAGTAACAATTCCACAATTTAAAAGATACACGTATTGGACTACTAACTCCAATCCCATGCCGGATGGGTGTCGTAAGTGACGACTAAATCTGGCCCACTGGTAGTAGGGCCCTTGGGAGGGATTATATAGGTAATATTGATTTTAATTGTTAATTAATACAATTATTACTATTATTATTTCTCCATGGGGTTCGCCTGGATACCTACCACCCTTGAGCATGAGTCAGCCGCCAAACGACTCATCGTGTTCCGGCTGGGGGCTTGAGAGCCAGTTCTTTCTCTCTTTTTCTTCTCTCTTTCTTGGCCAGCAACGCATCGGTGATGCCTTTGGTGTTGCTGATGTTCATGGGCGACGATAGTCACTTACCATCAGGTGGATCGTCAGCTTGTTTGCCGGCTATTGCCATAAAAAAAAACTAAGTAGCTACTTAACAAACTTGAGCGCTTGCAAAATTTGTGTATTCGATTTATTTTCGGAATTCGTAAATTTGATCATGTTTCTCACCTTCGCAAGGATCTCAAGTGGCTCCCAATTCGTTTTCGCCGAGATACTAGGATATTGTGCTTGCTATATAATATCCTTCATAATCCTACCTATCCATCCTATCTCCGGGAACGTTTTTCCTATGCTCGTCCCTCTTATGCTCCGTGTAGAACCCATCTTAAAACACTGCTGAAATTTCCACCCCACAAAACTTCCTTGTACTCAGGTTCCTTTTCCGTTCAGGCAGTTCGGCTGTGGAATTCGCTCCCGCCACGGATACGTGATTCACAAAGTATCTCTGTATTCAAGAAACGTGTCAAAGAACACTATTTGTCCTTAACTGTTTAATTATTGTATTATGCTCATTAACACAATGTATTGACTAAAAGATTGTAAGTATGTATGTTGTATTATTTGTGTATATATTATAAAATATATATTTATTTTAATTTATTTTAATATATATATATAATTTTATTATTCATATATGTAAATAAAGATATGTATTTCTAGTTTAGCTTTTAGTTATTATTTATAGGTACACGTTCTGTCTACCATCCAATAACTATCTCCTCTCTCAGGGCTGCGGGAAGAGATTTCTTAAAGAAATAAGCAGTTCCTTTGTGCAAATTTTATGTATCATTGTTGTTTTGTGTAAGATTTCCTTCGTGTACAAAAATATATATAAATAAATAAATAAGTTTGATACACCTCTAGAAAAACTGTAGAATTTTTGTTAAATTCTTTGTAATTTGACAATAGCGTAGAAAAAAGCTCGATGACATTGTTATAATAGTATTTATTTCTTACGCTTGGAGAAAAAATGTCTTCAAAACGTTCATAACATACTTCATAACGTTTATTAATTTAAGTGGCTTTCGAAAGAATCATAGGGTTCTTATTTCTTACACCGTTTTTTCTGGTCTAAGCAAAAAGGATCCTAGGTAAATTAGATTGCACGAAAAGCTGTGATGCGTGAAAATGGTTATCATAAAAATTGTTTTTTGTGTTTATTTATTCGAGGTTTTAGGGAGTAACTATATAGCGAATAGCTGCTGTTATTCTGTTAAAATATAGTTATAACTAATACTTAATAGGGATATTGACTAATTTTAAGATTCAATTTTATTTTATAGATAGAACCTCAATATTCACGAAAAAAATATTATAAAAATAATAATCTTCAATTTAAAAACAAAAATTGATAAATAAAAATCACTATCAAATTTCCCACCAAAAACGTCACGTGACGTCATTAAACGATATTCAATACCACAGTACACATATATACAGTAACGTAACTCGGCCCGATTCTCGAAAAACTTGCCTACACGTCGCCGCGCGCTAGGGCTGTCCGCCGACAGTATTTTAATTTTATAAAACGACTTGAGTTTCTTTGTAGTTTTGTATTTATAAATGTTATATTTTCTATTTTAATAAATGCAATTCATTGTGAATAAAAAGGAAATGTTCCATAAAAATCTATGTTGTGTTTTTATTAGTACTGTGAAGGTTCGTAAGCATTCAGTATTGTATTAGAGACAGAGACTCTTAGGGTATGGTAAGTTCTTCTTGCAGGTTAAGGTAAATAAAAAAGGTACAACTGTCCGATTCTATGTATAAACTTTATACCTATTGCTAAATTAATTTATAACATTGAAATCAAAGTTACAGTACCAAGTAGCAATAACGTTTTAATGACAAATTAGACGCAAATATTCAAATTACAATTACAGTGAAACCTGGTTAAGTGGGACCTGGATAAGTGAGAAACCTCTATTATTGATAGTTGCAATGAGGTCCCGGTTCTTTTTCATTAAATTACCTCTGTTAATGGGGCTTTTTGAAACTGGTTAAATGAGGTTTGAATTCTAAGACTTTTTCGATGTTTACCTCTATAATTGAGACTCTGTAGCTCAAATACCTGTTTAAGTGAGACAAATTAATCAGGTTTTAACACGTTTTGACATGTTTCCATGTTTTGACAGGTCACATTCATATCTACATTAAATTCATAATACCAAAAATACGCATTTTTATTAACATTTCAACCTCTGAAAATGGAATAACGGCACATTTCGACCTCTGTAAGCGGGGGCCTCTGTAATTGAGACAACTATAATTTTAAACCTGCTTAATTGAAAAACTGGATTATTGGAAACCCTCAATAATTGGTACATATTTCTTGGTCCCTTGAGATCCCAATTAACCAGGTTTTACTGTATTACAAATTACAATATTAGGTACAATTATTTCCAGACGAGATTCATAGATTCATCATTATATTCTTTATCACGTCATTCATATTATATTCGTCTATACTATAGCGAACCCTATAAAAGATAGCTGCCGAACTGATTTCTGCGACATGTGTTTACATTGTTAAAATTGTTATTTGTACCGACCGGACCGTGGTACAAGCTCCGCTCGTTCGCCTGTCGGCAATCGCCACGCAGCGGCCGCTGTTGCCCACGTATCGCACGCGTATTCGGATGTGGGTAGGTATAACGCGCTTTTCGGCCGTTTGTATGAAGAGCGACTACTGTTTATATCTTTACCGTGTCAATACTATCTGTCTACTAAGTTTGATGAATTTCCATATAAAATTGTTCCAATGACGTCATATTCTCAAAATGGCGTTTGAGGTCACGTGACAGTGAGTACAATTTTTAACATTTTCAATTAATGATATTTAATTTATTGTGATTGATTTCAATAAAAGAATCATATTTTAGGCCTTTAAATGTTACCACTAATATTTTAGACATAAATTTATATTAATTTATAATTAGTGTCAACATCCCTATTTGAGAATGTTTTCACATTTTCGTGCAATGATTCGTCGTGTTCTGGTTGGTGACTTGAGAGTTCTTTCTTTCTTTTTCTTTTCTCGTTTTTAGATGGCACAAAACGATACACATAAACCGATTGTCTTCCACCAATACCCTCTACCTTTACATAATATACTTACATTAAACAAATTAAGCCGGGAAACAGAATGTTTATTATGTAAACAAATTTCTTACCAGCCTACACCCTCAAACTTTACTTCACGTCTCTAATTACTCAAAGGATATTATGAATTATCCCAATCCCATCTAAATATTTACGCCTTCAAAACAAAATTTGGTTAAAATAATTATAATTAATTAATTTGCTACGATTTCTGTTTATCTTATCAACATTAACTCAATTAAATTGTGAGTGTATGACCCTAATATTATTATTTATAATATTAAGGAACAGCCAGCAACATCATTATAATAAAGTAACATTTTACAAGTTTTGTTTATTTTATTGGGGATTAAAAAATTTAAAATCATAATTGTGATACATTTTGTCAAACCTCGTTTTAGATCTCCTGCAACACGGTACGAATTCTATAAAATTACTTCAATATAAAAATGGCTTGAAACTTGAGTGGCACGGCGGCAGCGTGGCGTGGCATTGAAGTTCATATTGATACCTTAAAAGGGAAGCTTGTGTGACTACTGACTTTATTCGGTAGATATACAATTCATATAATGAAGTGAGAAAAGTAGTTCGTTATAATGGAATTTTAGTGAAAAACTGGCCACCTCAAGTTATAGAAAAAAAATCTGAGATGGCCACTGTAATTACGCGTACTATAATTACATCACAATTATAACAACGTGAATAGGCGCTTTCTAAGAAAATGCATTTTCTTAGAGAATACTTTTAATGGGACTAGTGGGATATAACCCTTTTGTCATAACGATGTCGTGTGATTTTGCCACTGTATTCTGCTTCGTAACAAATAAATTCACTATTAGGTCAGGTATGTTATTTTGCCTTCGCAATGTTATCAAAATTATTGTACAAAATATTATTTACAAATAATTATTTAGTAATACAACACGTTTTGGGATTCATTCGTGAAACATGATGAAATCCATACGTACATTAATAAACGTCTCTTTTTAGGGTTTCGTAGTCAAAAGTTTCCGTAGTTAAAAGGGTTTGTTCTACTTATAAATATAAAATAAGATACTATCTTGACTTGTACGTATAGTCAAGATCACTAGGATACTATCATTACTGTGATTAACCTTCATATAATTGTAAATGTGAATTTGACCTTGTTCAGAAGTTATTGCACTAACAAACCCATCAAATATAGAAAGATTAGAAAATTACATAATAGACACAGTTTAAAATTTCACCTATCCACACTCGAATTTATTATATTGACCATGAAAAGTGATATTTTAGGCGCGCCAACATTTGCGAGCCATTTTAATTAAATTATTACTCAACATTATTTCTACAGGGAATTATATTACGTGCGAATTGAAATATTAAAAGAAATAACTCGTTACTTTTAAAATGTATTATAAAGAACACGTAAAAACTGTTAAGTAATACAAACAATGTAACCAATATTATAAATAATAAAATATATGTTATAACTAATCGATATCGCGTCGCAAAACTTAACCGTTCTTCCGTGGTTTATTGGCTGGGTTACGGAACACAGAGATAACAGGGCTAGGTTGAAAAATTTAAAGCCTACTTTGCTTCCATTTTGCCAAGTAAAGTAACAGGTATTGAATGTCCATGGGCAGTACTGCCCGCTTCAGCATCACATGTTTAAAAAATAATAGGTAATATAACAAAAGTTAAAAATAAATAAAGCTGCACACTCCTAGCCCCACACTAGGATTCTCTGTGTCGTGGGTGCCATGAACAACACATACAGACAAGACAACACCCAGACCGAGAACAGAAATTTAAATTCATCAATTAAATTTTTGCCTGGCTGGGAATCGAACTCAGGATCCGGCATGGTATGGTAACCATTGCGTTACACGAGTCGACGAACATCAACGACGACGTTAACAAATCTTGCTCTATCGCTCTTATTATCACCGACGTATCCAATAAACTTGGGGATGAAATGCAATTTTTCAAGATAATCTTATTGTTTCTATTTGTGACAGCTTTCGGCCAAGTATCGTTTGGGTTAGTTAGGGTAAGAGCTTGTGGAGATAATGATGTGATATACGTTTTTCAAATTCATATATAACATAGTATAGAGACATAGAGTACTCATGACGTGATCACAAAGTGATATTTATAAAAATTGATGCGGTAATAATATTACCGCATAAATATATTATCTCCTCTATATGAAAATAATAAGACCGCAGCGCTGTAGGCAACCTTAATCAAACCGATATTATTGTATTATTACAAGTATTAAGTGCCTCATTATTGAGAAAATTACGGATGTTAATAATATTTGTTTTCTCAATGTAGTATAAAGAATAACCATTCTATAGCTATTAGACTATTACTGTATTAATAAATTTTAGAAGGCTACCTAAGATTTTTGTCATTTAGTATATGTTACTAATACATTATTTATTTATTTATTTATTTAATCGTTTATTAGGCAATTCAACAGCGTTACAGATACTACCACACGATACAATTTTAAATCATAATACGGCCAAACATGGATTACACAGTTAGTAACTTTGTCTAAGAGCTATTTTACATAGTAAAGAATTGTACTTATCCTAAGAACGGTTGTTTTCGGTGTGTGTGTACGTATGTGTGTGTGTGTGTGTGCGTGTGTTTGTACTATTTTTAGTGACGATTTACTAAAAGATAGATAATATATTTGTCACAAATTTTAACATGGTTAAATTAGGGTTAAATATAATATTTTCCGTACACTACCGAACTTTTCAAACAGCCTAATGTTATCATATAAATTATTCTAGTTTTTGGGTCGACACATTTGTAATTGCTTTTGTTGTAAGTGATTATAGTCATGTGTTTATTATAACAAATGTATAAATATACTGCCACGAAAAAAAATGAATTACTAAACCCGGTACATACATCAATATAAAACAACAATGTGAATAAAGATTCAGAACTTTATTGGTGATATTCTTTGCCATGAAACTGAGGTTTTCCAATAAAAGGCACATAATATATCTCTATCACGGTGTGTATGTCAAGCAAACAGTATAAAATCATTCGAGGATAGAATACTAAAGCCAACGATTGTGGCTTGTGAAAAGGTTATAAAACTGGGGATTAAGCAATGACAAGTGGATTCGAATCCTGTATGCATCTCTTATCTTATCCTGCATCATCTTAAGACGTAAGTTCTCTTTAATCCGTGCCAATTTGACAGTGATCTAGTGATTGATCAATTTCGGCTTAACTTAGTAATTTTTGTAACAACTCAGCATCGACTTGGACATAATTCCAGAAGATTGAAAAGTATGATATAGATGCAATTAATTATACTATAATACTATTATAGTATATTACAATACACAATATTATCATTGTGTTTTATATTATTCTTGTGATAGTAATATTAGTATTTTATTTATTTGTAACCCATGGAACTATTTATTTTAAAATTACATTAATACCTCATTGAAAACCGTATCCATTTCAGTTACGCCGTTTTTTGATCTCTGTTAAACAGAAAAAAATTCAAAAAATATCTGTTTCATTAATTAAAACCCCCAATATTTTTTCTCAAATGTACAAACCTAGATCAGTTACAGTCTAATTATATGTCGGTATAGATCTACAGTCAATCCGTATACTTTGACGTCACTTGTGTGACGTAACTTTAAAGTTGTTACATCGGTTTCGAATATTCTCATCGGAATCCATGATTCGATAATATTATCGATATTCCGCTGAGTGTGCAAATTTTAACGAAAATATCCAATTGAATCGCTTACAAGACGGACGCGCAATGATATTGACGATATTTTTAATATCCATTACAGTATACGAATACAAATACCCAAGAAACAAGTAACTTTACATCATATTGAAAATATTGTCGTTTACATGGTCAAATGTATTTTTAATACACTTTACTGCACACCATATTTAAAAAGTAATAAAAAGTGTAACAATATTTAAGTAACTTGTGCACAATAGGCAATCTTATCGCTAAATAAAAGTATTATTATCATCCAAATAACGTTTGGGAAGATGACAAAGGGAAAATCAAGAGATGTTGGTTGGGGTGCACATCTACTCGTATACTATAAAAAAACTCAAAGTGTCTGTTTGTCTGTCTGCGCATCACATAAAAACCCTTGAACGGATTTCGATGAAAATTGGTAAAGTTGTTACTGATACCCTGGGTCATATTTTAGACATCTTTTCATCCCGGAAAATTAAAAGGTTTCCCGGGAAAACAGGATAAAAGTTTGAATAAGTTAAAACATAATATCCGTATGCAAAGCTCGGGCAACAGCTAGTTCATAATAAGATTAATGGAAAAGTGAACCTTATCAACATTAAGTCTTGATACTTTGTAGTGTTAGTTAGACAAGAGTCTAACTAACAAAGAAGGCTCGGTATCGATTCCCGATTAGGACTTTTATTTGGACATTTTATTTATGTGATTGATAAATATTTGCATCATTTTTTGTCTTAGTTTACGCTGTCGCTAAAATAACGCGGTTAGCGGTAATTTTGATCCTGTATTATTCCTTCTACTAAAAAGTTTTTTAATAAAATAGAAAATTATTGGCTAAGGAAACTGCTCAACAGTACACAGTCATTTACATGGTTTAGTGCATGCTGCATTTAAAATAAAATATATCTCATAAGATTTACAGAATTAGATTATTATTGGTCGTTGCTACCGCACCGCTCCTTTTTGGTGTAAAATACTTCAAATGCCATTTTATTGGACATTAAAGTCTTTGTCACGTTTATACGATCGCATTTGGACAAAGCCACATATACTTATTGCCATTACCCTTTATCCTGGACATTCTATATTGAAAGCTAATACCGAATAAAAAAGAGATTATTTTTAATGGCTTCAGAATTTAATTAAGTTTTAATGTTAGTGTCCTATTTCAATGATCTTATGATATTTCTATTGGGTATTTTTTGAGTTTCTAGGTATAGATCATTTATAACAACCTAGGTAACCGCAATCTAAAAAATAGACGGAATTATTCAAGTTTAATTGTAGATATATTTCCATTAGGAACCGGTTGAAATATACAAAACATAAGATATTACAAGAAGCACAACATAATGAGCTCCATCCATTCTCAAACAAGAAGTCCCGGAAAATCCTATAGCAAGTGGTTTTCCTACTTTGTCCTTAGTCACTTAGACCCTTGGTAAAAGGCATACCGTTAGAATCAAGTGACAAATAATTGAATTGGTTATTCAAAAACAACATGAATAAAGAACAAATTAACGTCATTTTCAATTCGGCTTATTATTCAAATCATGTAAAAGCATGCAGATAGGACGTCATTTTCGTACCACCCACGTCAATGCACGTAGTGCTGTCACGAGCAGATGATAGACAGTAGATTGTAGGTCTGTCGTATTGTTGGTAAGGCTCAATCCCCAGACGCGACTTTAAAGCGAAACGTGCGACAAGCTAAAAGTTGGTGCAACATATTGATCAGTATATTTATCAGAGATGGGGTGACTAGTCGGGAAAACCGACTATTCGGCATGTTTTCTAATCGGCGACTAGTCGGTAAAAAGTGCCGAATATTCGGAATTTATTTTTGCTATTAAAAATAAAGAAAATGAAGAAAACTACACACTGATACAATACAATAAGCATAATTAGATTTACTTTAATAAATCCAATATAAACGAAAAAAAAAGGGTGCGTGTACTTTTGTACGCGCGTGAGAAGTTATACTTCTTTGACATGAAAAAAAAATCAAAAAACAATATTAAAAAAAACATTGTTCAAAATACAATATTCAAAAACAGCAATACTAAAAATAAAATGAAATAATATTTTGAAATAATTTAATTTACGAATCTCTATAGCCAAACTATATGTGTTAAGCGCCATCTGTGATTAATTTTGTAGTATATTCTAATATTACTTTGCTGCGTATCGTAATAGTTCTCGTAATAGAACATAGATGGTGTTTTTACAATTGTAAAAACACCATCTACGTATACCATGCTGTAAAACCAGTTTTTGTGGGGGGGGAGGGAATGAAAGATTTTATTCAGTTCAGTTGAAGAATAATTTATTTTCCGACAGGCATTAAACTTTAATACAGATTAAGGAGAGAAAAAGAATGTGCTCCTAGTCCCAAAGACAAGTATCGATTACTATTTACTACTACAGTCCGTTCACAGTTATTTTACCTCTGACAAGCTGTCATTACCTTCCCATTAGATTAGCATTATTTGCTGTCAAGTGACGAGTGTTGTAAAAGTTCCCGATTTATCGGGAGATCTACTGATTTTGGTTATCGTCTCCCGATATCCCGTTTTAGCGACCGTTTCTCCCGATTTTTTGCATTTTCTACCAATGTAATATAATATTGAAAATTAAAATAGAAAATAGTGTTATAAATACAAAAAACAAAAGAAACTGAGTCGCTCAATGAAAATACAGAAGAATTTTGGGCAAATGTAGGTACATATTATAGCATAAAACGTGGTCATGGCTCACGAAATCGTGTTCTAATATTTTTTCCAACTGAATCAATTATAGGTCTATTACACAAAAAAAAATTATAAAATACAAAAAACCCGACTGCGTATAAAACATGTGCGACATATTGAGGATAAGTTTTGTAAAATGGATGGAAGCTTAGACGCGGAAATTGATAAATTTATTATAGAATTGAAAGACGAGTGTGATACGGAATCTGAGAGCAGTTTTGATGATTCATGTTCGTCCGATAGTGATTATTTATCATTAGGCGTGCGCTTGGATCATTCGTATGCCAACCCAATTTAAAGCAATTCAATTTGTTGTAATTTTAATATAACTACCGAGAATGTGAACTGATTAGTTAGGAGACTGTAAAATAATACATTATTTTATTTGAACGTGTATCATTTTTACTATCGTTACTTTTGGATCAACCTAGTAAATAATATTTATATACATCAGAAGAAACATGTAATACCTATTTCATGTTAGGGAATCGTACAAACTAAACATTACAACACACAACTAAGGTTAACCAACTTAATAAATTAATAATGTAGTTTTTATAAGGAAGAATATAAACGCGTATAAACAAAATTTTGATATTAATAATCGCCAAACAAAAAGAATGTATCAATTAATTACGCCTTCGTTCCGCCAAAGTAAAGTGCAACGATCTTTCATAGGGCTTGGTGTACATTTCTATAATAAAATCCCAAAATTAATACGTGACTTGCCAATAGAATCTACGAGTTTACCTAATGGTTAAAACTAAGTTGGCGGGTGTCTATTATACTATCTACTACTTAAATGGTTTTTACCCAAAACGAATGTCATAAAAAGGTTGTATAATAAAAGCTATTGCATATTTCAAGAGATTTTATTAGTTATCATTTATATTAATAGTTCGTCTAGTTGTGCAGGAGGCGCTATATTTCGTTGGTACCTTGCCCAATCAAGATACCATAACATACTCATTGTAAGTATGGCCACAGCAAACTACTGATCTTCTAAAGATGTATAGGGTACGTTATCCAGTGTTCAGGACTTATTCTGAACCTTTGTCAGTCACAAAACAGGCGATTAAGTAGTCCATATTCATATAGTATTGGTTTGCCAGAAATTGTAGCGAAACTGCGAAAACACATTCACCAAAACACAAGTACGAAATCGAATACAACAGTAAATTAAAATAACTGTGTGCGTGTCGATGAGTTTCAATAGTAAATAGGACTCCAAATAGGTACGCTGAAAATATTTAATAGAAAAATACAAAAAACCACGCGTAGAAACATGAAAGATCGATGACAAATATGACAGTACAGTGGTGTTATTTATAAATACTATGGTTACCAAAATGACATTATTAGGGATTACATCATCTTTGTTGTCAATCGATTAATCGATGTCAAAATATTCGAAATGTAATTTAATAAAATTAGCGTAACGATTGAATGGTAATTCTAAATATATTACATAGTTTTAATATGTATGGAATACGAAAACATGTAAGAAATAAATTAATATTATAATTATAATTAACAAATAATACATAAAATATATTATTATATTCCATCAATCGATTATTATGAATCAATTCAATCGATTATAAAATCGTTTGTAATGAGGTAAATACTGAGAAAACTTTTTTGCATACAGAAAAAATACAGAATTGAGCTAACTTCACGATGCAGAATTTAGGTGTCGGTGTGCGCGCGCATCGTAGAAATTCACTCTCATCATTTTTCACCATCGCGCCAAAAGAAGTATAACTTCAAAAATATTTTGTATAATAGCAATAGTAAATTAACATATTTTTACTTTAATTTATAGTTGTATTTTAAATTAAATTTAACAATAGTATTATATTTTTCGAAATCAATCGCTATTCGTCGGTGGTGATAACAGAGCATGCGACGAGAACCAGATACTCTATTGTAAGTACTGTGAGTAAGCAAGACTGTTATTGTAAATTCAATCATCTTCAACACCGTGTCTGCCGTATTGGTATTACGAGTAAGTCAACTCTCATGATGTGTGAGGTAAAACCCATTATAATAGGTACATTAAGCTTGCCATTCCACGACAATTCGTGGAATCTGTCAATACAGTTTTATCAATACAGATTCACACACTTTAGAGGATTGTGCAGAACTTTCAAATATAAAGCTTTCTATGGTTCACGATTTTCTTCTTTTGAGAGTTATTATTTATTAACCGAATTCAAAAAAGGAGGAGGTTCTCAATTCGACTGTATTTTTTTATGTTTGTTACCTCGGATCTTTGGACTGGGTGAACCGATTTTGATGATTCTTTGTTAATCGAAAGCTGGTGCTTGTCGTGTGGCCCCACATTTTGAGCGAGATGACAATGCATCCTGACTGACAAGTATGTGCGCGATAAATGGACGAATAACTCAATATTACACCAACCGATTTCGATGATTCTTTTTTATTGGATGTACTTCATTTGAAGTCGGTTATTTCTTTGTAAAAATTTTAGATTATTTCTTGTATCCTGTCCTGAAGGGCTCAATGTTTCCATTACAGCTATTAGCACCTCTGTATTTTTTATACATAAACTAATCACTATTAATATAGTTTATTGAAGTGAAACTTCTTTAGAATCGTTGTGATTTCTAACCGGATGCAACGGAAAAAACGACAGGTAAGAGACACAAATACAAAAATGTGTAGGATGAAGCCAGGAAAGAATGAGACAGAAATATTCGTCAGTTAAAATAAATAAAAACGACATCGCGACAGTAAAAATGCTAAGTTGTATTCATAGATGGCGCGAGGAATAAGATAGAACATTCGTTTTATTGCTAGATAGATGGCGCTAGCTGCTCATTTTACTCTTCATATTATGTTTAGAGATGGCGTTAGTTAGCACTGTTTTCTTTTTTTTATGTTCGTGGTTATCTTTTAAAAAGTGCTAAGTTGTATTCATAGATGGCGCGAGGAACAAGTTAGAAGATTCGATTTATTGCTTTTCCATCTCATTATCTTGAAACCAAAATTTTGGAAAGTTTCACTTCTACCACGCGTGAATTGCACATATTTAAATTTTTTTTACATTATCACTATTGATTATTACGACTATTACCCAAAATTCAAATACTAATGCATCACAAATAAATTACCTAAATGTTAAGGTTGTGTTTATTGTTTCTTATATTTATGGCTGTCTTAAATGTGATTTTAGCCATTAACATATTGTTAATGAAACAGGTGTAAAAAGCCCGGTAGAAATATTCTTGTTTTGGAGCTTAACATTTTTTTATTAATAATATCCATACTTTAAAAAGTTACGTCATTAATATAATTAAACTAGTTATTTTATTTTTTTGATGATAAACAGAAATAAAACAATGTTAATTATTTTATTGTTATTAATTTAGAATTTTGTATGTAAAGGTTTCATTTTATAAAAGTAAGAACTTGTTAAAAATTTGACTATACAACAGTAGTCGAACAATAAATTTAGATATCAAAATAAACAACCTTCCTCTCCCTGATTGAAATGACAATGTTTCCTTTAACTTAATACAAACTTGGTAATGGATGTAGCGTAATTAAATTGACCTCTTCGCTACACGCAAACAGACTAAAAGTAGCTTCTGGTCTACTCAACCATTCCTTTGAAGTGATCTTCAAGAAAACAGTAAAAAGGCTAAGTTAGTGCGCTTAACATCAATTTCGAACTTGTGCCATGGTTTCGATAAGATGTTCATTATTGTCACGGGAAAAAACGGCGAAACAAACTTCTAAGTACACTTTCCACGTTATTACATTAGTGCTACAGCATTGGCTTCATACATATCTGCATGGGACTAGATACGGTAAAGTTTATTTTAAGAATCCCTGTCATTTCTTTATCGTCTATGTTGTAGTACCCTATTAGAGATGTGTTTACGTGTGACTTGAACGTATCATCATGTACTTTATTGCAACTTACAACCAGGTTTGTTATCAAGCATCTGTTTAGTAAAAGGCTAAGCGACTGAGTGACCGACAAAGTAAAGCCTGAATCAGTGGACTTAGAATCATAAAACTTTGTACAGTGGGTCTTTATTTATAGTATCGGAGCACTAAGCAAGAAACATTTGTAAATTTTTCCACTTACAATAGGGGTACTAAGTTGATTTGTAGAGTTTGTGATTACTTTATCACCCAAATTTTCATTATAAATCTAAGTTAACAAAAACTTATTTTAATTAGCTCACAGACAGAAATAGCGAATAATGTCATATATTAGTGTATCAGATTAAAATTATGTATGTAAAGATTTTGTTTCATTCCAAATTCTTTAGAAGTACTTAGCAAAGAATTCCTTTGTCCAACTTTCATTTTTAGATTAGGGATCAGCCATTTCAAATTGTCTGCTCCCGGCAATGTTTTTAAATGAATAAGACATTAAAATGGATCGGAGAGTATCATTTTTTGATAACAAAAAATATTTAAGGATGAGTCATTGTGTCACACGTGGATAAATAAATCATATAATAATGTGTGTGTGTGTTTTTTTTTTGAGTATTTTGTAACGAAATCAATTTAATTGGTGTTTAAATGTATGTAAATTAACGCATTCTGGGATATTTTGTAACAACGGTAGTATGAACGTAAATAATAGATAAAGACATCACAATTAATGCCTGCGAAAAACGGGACCTCTAATGCAATAAAATGAGGTACCAATCCTCACTGGAATTGCGTGGTGGTTTACGTTCTAGGCCTGTACCCTGTAGTGGTAGCATTAAAGAGCTGAAGCCAGCAACGAAGTTTAAACGAACCTATTAATCCTTTTTTCCGAGACCAGTGTATACTCAAACGTCACTTTAAAAATCACCGCTCCTCTGAATTATATTTAATACCTACTTAACGTGTACGGAACGTGGACGGGACGGGGACGAGACGTGGACGGAACGTGGTTAGTAAACTGACGAGGATTTTTAATGCACACGCAACGTGACAGTAACTCGGAACTAACGTGCTAGTGTTGTGAATAAGGACAATTTTTAATTTGAAGAATTGGCTTTATTTGCTATTTTTTTTAGATAACGAGGAAGCTATGGCAGTTAAGAGGAAAAAGAGATTTTCTGTACATTGTACATTACAGAAAAGAGAATAAGAAGAATACCACACTTTCTACAGAACTTTTGGATGACGACACTCAATTTTATGAGTATTTTCGTATGACAAAAGAATTAGGTATACAATTTGCAAAATTATATAAAGCTCGTCATACATTTTTGTTTGTTAGGTAAAGGTACAGTCATGCATCACGACTTAGCTCTCTGGAGTGAACGGGGCGACTGTAGGGATGCACGATATACATCGAAGTTCGATGTAACACTTGATGTAAAGTATGGAAACATCGATTTAATCCGATGTTTTTTTAATACGTCAACATCGAGTATGCATCGATGCATCGAAGAGGCAAACTTAAAGAAATAAAGCGTTCCTTAGTTCAAATTCAATGCCGATTTTTTTTAGTCCCAACGCTACTAAAAATAAAAACGATCGATGTATAAAAACATCGATGTATTTTTTTAAACATCGATATTACATCAATGCCAATATGCATCCTTAGGCGACTGCATACGCTGCGGAATCACGGACGGGACGGAGAACGTACGGGGCGAGGCGTGCTAATCATCGTCGCCAACGATGTTTTTCCCGCCCCGTGCGTGCCACGTTCCCATTCCGAAACGATATTTCAAATACTTCACGTCCCGTTCCGTCCGTGTAAAAACACGTTACGTATGCAGCGACCTTTATTCTAATTTTGGGCATTATATATTATTAATTAAAAGTAAGAAGGATGTGAAACTATTTATAAAGTGAACGCTAAAACAATTACCTACGTCAAAATAAATGCGAGATAATCCGTATTCAAAAAGGATTATCTTAGTTTCATGGCTTCATGCCACGTAAACATTAAGAACTCCTTAAGAGTAAGTAGTTTATAAACGCGTTTTATGTAAATAGGCGACAAAGTTGCCGACGAGTCACCTAATGGTGGTCACCGTCGCGTATTCGAAGCTGGCTACAAAAAGAGTGCCCACGTTATTTCTGACTTTTTGACATTGTGACCGAAACACGTAAATAAATAAAGATTACCAAAAAAAGTGTGTGTACTTAATTATGTACACGCGTTAGAAGTTATACTTCTTTGGCGTATGGAAAAAAAATTACTAAAATGCAGTTGTGATTAACGATAAATATTAAAATTAATCAAAAAGATTTTATTTGAATAAATTAACCTCAAATCTATAAATGCACTCAAAACAGTTTAATCAAATCAGTTTTATCACCAATATTCAATATATATAGATATACTAATAAATAATAAATTATCACCGTCATATTATATGAAATCTATATCTATACTAATATTATAAAGAGGAAACCTTTGTATTTTTGTATGTTTGCAACGAATAAACTCAAAAACTACTGAACCGATTTTAAAAATTCTTTCACCATTAGAATGCTACATTATTGCTGAGTAACATAGGCTATCGGATTTTTAGAAATTCATCCCCTAAGGGATGAAAATAGTGGTTGGAAGTCACTTTCATACAAACCAACTTCGTCAGTGTTAGAGTTATAAACATGAAAATTTTTATGTAAGTCCATAGTTGTAAACAAAAGTTAACTTTAACACATTTTTTTGGAAAATCATCCCTTAAAGGGTTAATTTAGCGGATTTAACTCAGTACGCAACTTCGTCATTTTTGAAGTTAAACACATGAAAAATTTCATATCAGCTCAAAATTAGAAACTAAATATAGAAATATTACGTTTTTTGGAAAATCATCCCCTGAAGGGTTAATTAATGTGGCGCAAGTTAGTATGGGAACTTCGTCAGTTTTGAAGTAAGAAGGGTGAAAATTTATGTATAAGCTTATTAATTAGACACAAAAATAAATGTATCACTGGTTTCTCGAAATTCATCCCCTATAAATAGGGGTTGGTAGTCAACTACATACAAATCAACTTCGCCAGTTTTCGAGTTATAAATATGAAAAATTTTATGTAAGTTTGTAGTTATGAATAATAGTTAACTTTAATACATATTTTTTTGAAAATCACCCCTTAAAGGGTTGATTTAGCTTATGGAACTGAGTACGCAACTTCATCATTTTGAAAGTTAAAAACATTTACATATTAGTTCAAGATTAGAAACAAAATTTAAGTTATGTGTTTTTTTGGAAAATCAACCCCTAAAGGGTTAAATAAGAGTGAAAAAATTAGTACGGCAACTTCGTGAGTTTTGAAGTAAGAAGGGTGAAAATTTGTATATAAGCTTATAGTTAGACTCAAAAAATATCTGTGTCACGGTTTTCTCGAAATTCAACCCCTAAAAATAAGGGTTGGAAGTCAACTACATAAAAATAAACTTCGCCAGTTTTAGAATTATAAATATGAAAATTTTTACATAAGGTTATAGTTAGAAACAAAAGTTAATTTTGACACGTGCTTTTAGAAAATCATCCCTTAAAGGGTTAATTAAGGGGATGGATCTTAGTACGCAATTTCGTCATTTTCGAAGTTAAAAACATGATAATTTATATTATATTAGCTCCAGATTACAAACAAAATTTGTAAATATTACGTTTTTTTTTGTAAAATCATCCCCTAAAGGGTTAATTAAGGCGGCGCAAGTTAGTATGGAAACTTCGTCAGTTTGCAAGTTAAAAGGGTGAAAATTTATATACATATAAGCTTATAGGAAGACACAAAAAATAACTGTATCACGGTTTCATCGAAATTCATCAGCATATAGGGTAAAACTAAGTCATTGTAAATATTTAAGAAACTACGTCATTTTTTGAACTCAGAAATGTGAAAATTAATATGTAAGTTAAAATGTATGTTGTGTTGTTATGTATGTATGTGAGAAACAAAAATTTAATGTAGGGAACTTTACAAATGGAAGGAGGAGGGGAGAGGGGCAGGAAGAAGGAGAGGGACCGGGAGCGGGAGAGGGAGAGTAACAGAAACCGAGAGATGGACTGGAAGCGGGAGAGGTATAGGCAGCGGGAGAGGGAAGGGGACAGGAAGTGGGAGAAGGACCGGGAGAGGGAGAGGTATAGGCAGCGGGAGAGGGAAGGGGACAGGAAGTGGGAGAAGGACCGGGAGAGGGAGCGGGACAGGGAGCAGAATCGGGAGCGTCAAAGGGGAAGGGGCAGGGAGCGGAAGAGGGAGAGGGACCAGGAGCGGGACAGGAAGCGGTAGAGGGACCGGGAGCTTGAGTGGAAGCAGGACAGAAACCGGAAGAGGGACCGGGTGAGAGAAAGGGAGAGGGAGACGGATAGAAAGCGGGAGAGGAACCGGGAGCGGGAGAGGAAGAGGGAGAGGGAGAGGAAGCGAAAGAGGGAGAAGAACTAATATTGAAATTTATAATCCATAATTAACGAAATATGAAGTAAATTGATATGAAAGTTTTGATTTTTGGTTTATTTGTTTGTTACTTTGTAATGGATACACTGAAAAACGTTCCAGTAGTTTTCTAAAATAATAAAATTTTCTGTACATTGAATATTTTTTCAAAATTTTGATTAGAGGTGTCTTAAAAACGTGTTAGAGCACAAAAATACTTTTTTAGAATTATTGTACGTCTGTCTGTTTTTTTGTCTGTCCGGGCATCACATCAAAACCCTTGGACGGATTTCGATGAAAATTGGTAAAGTTGCTACTTATACTCTGAGTCATAGTTTAGAAAACGTTTCATCCCGGAATATTGAAGATTTCCATTGGAAAATAGGATGAAAGTTTGTATGGAATATTTTCAAAATGCTTCAAATTTGCAACAATATGGAGTACATATTTTCCAGTTTTTCATAATTTTGAATGAAACAGAAGAAAAAACAAATGAATATCAAAATTGTTTATTTTTAAAACCCACCGGAAGAATCCTTTGTGATTGTAGTATAAGTTTCAGAACATAAATTCTTAAATATCAGTTGTTCAATAGAACTTCACCGTTTTTTTATTTTTTTCTGTAAGAGGTACAGTGGTTACAATAAATAATCATAAAATCTATAACTCAAAGGGCAAATGTACAGAAAGTACATTTAATATTTTTTCAAAATTTCGATTAGGGGGGACTTCAATAACATGATATTAGAGCACAAAAATAATATATTTTTTTTAATTATTCTTTGTCTATCTGTATGTCTGTCCAGGCATCTTACGAGTTTCGTAAACGGATTTTTATGAAAATTGGTAAAGTTGTTACTTATACTTTGTACCGTACTTTAGAAAACTTTTCATCCCTAAAAATTTATAGGTTTCCCTGAGATACAGGATGTAAGTTTGTATGGAATTTGTTTTTTGAACATCAACTGATTTGCTTCAAATGTAACAAACGTTCCTTGCTTAAATTTGATGGAATACATATTTTCCATCTTTTTTAATTTTGCAGGAAAAAGACATAAAAACAAAATGTGAATATTTTTTATTTTTCAAAACCTGCTCCCGAAGAAATCCTTTGTGTTTGTATCTTGAGTTTCAGTATATAAATTGCTTAATACGAGTACTTTAATTCTATGAATAAAAGAGGCACAAATGAGGTAAAACATCATTTTCGCATGCGAAGCTGCGGGTAACAGCTAGTTGATTTAATAAAAACACCAAAATAATATTTATTTATTCCCACTGTTCAATTGTACTGTTACGAAACACGTGTTCTAAATATAAAAATACTAGAATATACAACTTGAACATAGTTATCGATTTTCATGCCACCTAGAACTAACTTCACGATGTAGAATTTAGGTGTCGGCGTGCGCGCGCATCGTAAAAATTCACTCTCATCATTCTCTCCATCTTCTCCATCGCGCCAAAAGAAGTATAAACTTCAAAAATTTTTTAATTCAAGGAAACAGTCTTTGAAAAACAAAATAAGAAAATGGTCATTTATATTATAATATTTGGAGAGTTTCCCCAATCCTCCATGGATCCCTTAATCAGAACTAAAGTTTGAATGCACTGTCAATAATTTTGTTCTTCTATATTTTTATGTGAAAATTCGTAAATTAATTAAGGTATGTGTTAATTTGAAGTATTTTATAAGAATACCCATAACAATCGTCTCAATTGGTTCTTATATATATATTTCTGTATGTAGTCGCCATAAAAAATAAGAATACTTATAACAGTTACAACAATCATCATTCTGTTTTATACTCATTTCTATACGCACTTACCTTAATAAATTGCAAAGCAAAACTGTCCAATTTATCTATTCGTCGGATTCTATATTACTAGTTATTGCAAATTGCTTAAAGTTACACTAAATTGTGCGATTTACTACGAATGTTATTCTACACCTCCGAAAAGATTTCGCGCTAACGACAATAAAAACGTGTAAATGTAACATTCAGGAGTGTATTACCCTATAAAACCCTCAACGTGAGTGTCTTGTTAGCAGGTAAAGTGTGGGAGGGTCATCTTTTACTAGTTTTAACGTAGTGCTCATAAAACAATGCTCGTGGTCCATTAAACCCTGCTCTTGCTAGGTGGAAAGTTTGTTATTTGCCAGACATTTTCATTAACGAATGATGCCGAGTAGCACGCTAATTTAGTTACCCTAATGTTGTCATTTATTATTATTTGAAAGTCATTAATACACGAGGCGATAACTTAAGATACTTGATTAATTAAATGATAGGTAATTAATTTAATGGTGGCGAGTCGCAAAATTCGAGTTTTTTAGAACACATCGCGTTATTATATGTATAGCTCAGGTAAACCTAACGAGACACTTTGTTTTAAATACGTATGATAGTGGAAAAAATAAATAATAATCTGGTAATTTATAACAATGAAAATAGAATAATTTGTATTCTATTTCTTAGTTTAACTTGACAACCAAGAGTCTCAAGATTTTTTGTAATGAGCATTGTTATCCTTTCACATTGAAGAATTATTACTAGAGTATAGAACCGACACCGTGAACACGATAAGCCCAAATGCATTGGCGCCACGTGGCTTCAATCTTCAATGGATTCGTTCGATTTTGAAAGGAGAACGGGGGCTCAATTTTGAAAATCGAACCTCCTGGTGGGACACACATTTTGTTCGAGGTGTCTGTTCTATGACATTATACTACAATGTCCTTTCACCGCCACCCCCTGTCACATGGACAATGACAAAAGTCTAACAGGACTGTGAGCTGTTATTCCTAAATTCCCCATAAATAACACCATGACCTTGTTCCAGACATCAACCATGAACACTTCAATGCAACTAGCACTGGTCATCACGGCGGTCTGTCTGTGCCTCGCCGACGCAGCCCCCGACTCTCGAATGGGCAGAACCAAGCAGAACCGACCCACGCGCGGCTTCAAGAACGTCGAAATGATGACCGCACGGGGCTTCGGCAAACGCGCCAGGACTGAACGTGAGTTTCTTAGAAAACAACTCAATAAGGGCCGGTTACTTGAATCTTTCCTTAGTACAGCATTTGTATGGTGATTCTTTACTAAGCAGCGATTAAAGTAACCATTAGTGACTCTGAGTTGGGGCATTAGAAAATAACTGAGTACCCATCGGTACGTGTTGAATGGCGTCGAAGCCTGCACTGAACATTTAGGAATTATCAAATGACGTATTCCTAGAAGAAAAAATATGTTGTGAGGAAACCTTTAAACTGTAAAAACAGGCTGAAGAGTTGCACATCTTTGTTTGGTGGCTATTAACGAGTCTAGCATTTTCAAATCATTATTATATCACTTTTTTGGCATTACACCTGTTCTTCTATAAAGATGTGGCATTATGCCGGACATAGCGTAAACTCAACTAAATATTCACTATTTTTAATTCTCCTTTAATAATAGCACCTCACAGCATATATATATGACAAAACGAGAATAAGAATAATTAGCATAAAGAGACCTCAATGAATATTCGCTTTTATCATCGTCCACCTTTTAAACTACGTTAATTTAAACCAGGTTAAAGTTTTCATAGCATACGTTACATTTATGCTTTAAGTGGTTAAGTGCTACGCTGCAAATTAAAGATAACCGAATTATGTTAATGTCGTCATCGGACCTTCGTCGTAAAAATCTGGGCTAAAATCCGCCTAACACATTAAAGATACTCGTAGATTGCCTCACCTTCAAAGCGAGGTGTCCAGAGTATAGTTTCCCCGCCGGAGCAGATACATTCTTTTTTTGGTCATGGATGTTAGTGATGGCCCATGCCATTCTCGATACATCGAGTTCTAGCCCCGTACTAATAAACCAATCTCAGCTCAAGAGCACGATCTCATATCTTACAAATGTAATTTTTACATAAGCTTTGAATTAATTCAGCATCTCTAACCGAATCCTTAGATCGGTTTAATAATACGAGCTCTAGTGGGGGTAGGTACTATTGTATTATAGGGGGTTATTATAAGGGTGTGTAAGCGAAAAAAAATATCACAAGTTTAAGTGAAAGAAGCTTCGCAACGAAAACTGCATTCTTCTAAGCTCTCCATTTTTTAAAATGTGTTAAGACTGCTATTCCACTTAACCAGCGAGGTACACCACTGCACTTTCTATCCTCTCAACGGGAGTAGACATTCAGGTGAGTCAGGTATAGTAGTAGAATAGTTATAGGTTAAATGAAAATAATTATATTATACTCATAATATTTTGTAAGGGGAATTATAAGTAAAACCACAGATTTTTGGCCACGGAAACCAATCTCTGATTTTATAACTAAGCTACGGGAAAATGAGAAGGCTTCTAATATACTAATTCGCCTTTTTTAAAATGCCACCTGAATATTCCAAAAAAAGCGACAAATAAAGAACAATTTTTAGTTGTCTCACTGATTTATACATCACCACCTGATTTACTAACTCAGCCACGGATTTTTCAATCCTCACTGCAGTAGCGTGGCCGCACTGGAGCACCGTGAAAGAATATGCTCTGGGACTTATCGATCCATGGATAGAAACCAATTGATCCATGGATGGAATGGATTGAAACCAAATATTTTATATCGCGTAGCGAGAGAGAGAAATGATGTAAAGATTCATTAACCTTTTGAGAGTCTCATTATTTATGCAAGTGACAAAAACACGATCAAAAGGATACAAGAAAGTTTTATGAACTTTCGCTCTCATTAGCTTAAAAGTTTAGGCGTAACAGGTAATGGAGTGGATAATTTTAGCTCTGAAAATAATTTTGTTAATTTTGTGATATAGTTATTACAACATGATTCGTATATTAAACTTAGGAGCTGAATTTTAAATAATTCAATATGCGTATTCTAGGGATACATAATAATTATTAAAATGTTTTATAAAGTAATAAAATTTATAACTTGAAGATATTATTCTACCATCGGTATTTACTTTTACATTACCTACTTCATTCGAACCTTGAATTTCAGTGTGATTTTGATCGCGATATTTTCTTTGCCGGTCTTGGTCTAAGAAAAACAACGTATTTAAATAAGTGGGCTTACGTCAGGTTAATTATTCCTTATTTCATTAAGTTAAAATAAACCTATTAATTCACGCAGTTAACCGGATTGACTGTAGGTACATACTAATCTAAATCCATTGAAAAGTAGATATATTAAGTAAAAAATAACATATTAAAGTATTAATTATTTTAAATCGTTGTTCCAGTATTTGGTATCCATACCTAACGTAAAAACTATAAACACTGACTCGTAACCAAGTCAGTCAATATTATTATATTTACGTAGATCTAATAAAAAACCAATGAATGTACAAAGCGCTCTTTCTTAACAAAATAAAACCTATTAAACCACAAGCTATTTAAAGCAACTTAACAACGCGATAATAGTGATCAATCTTCCGTTAACTTGTAAGTTAAAACTTAAAACTATTTAAAGGCGACGTGGAACATCAATCACCGACGGCAGAGCGCGCGAACCGCGGTACACCTACATTTAAGAGTCCATCTGTTGGAATAGCCCGAGACTTTGGCAAAAGAACCCCTGAATTGGAAAATGAAGGTACCAAGAACCCATTTGGCATTCGGGTCTCGCTATCAACACATCTGCGGTAGAGAAGGCTGTTGAGGGAACAAACAGTCTCACAGTGAAAAAACTTCCAATTGAAATTGGTTTAAGGAACCTTCGAACGGAACTCCTTTGTGCTTCAGTGTTGGAAATAAGTGACCATAAATATAAAATTGAAAGTTTTTGAA
The DNA here is from genome assembly GCA_963932265.1 of Thymelicus lineola. NCBI lineage: Eukaryota > Metazoa > Arthropoda > Insecta > Lepidoptera > Hesperiidae > Thymelicus > Thymelicus lineola. The sequence continues at coordinate 4,935,799 of OZ010694.1, read as the reverse complement.
TTTGTTGCACTACAAAACACAATTTATCAACTATAACCATTGAAATAAGTCATAGAACAGACATCTCGAACAAAAATGTGTGTCCCGCCCAGAGAGTTCGTTTTTCAAAATTGAGCCCCGGTTCTCCTTTCAAAATCGAACGAACCCACTGAAGATTGAAGCCAGGTGGCGCCAATGCATTGGGACATACATGGTGTTCGCGGTGTCGGTTCTATACGCTAGTAATAATACTTTAATGACTATAACAGTTTTTTTACGGAACAATTTCAGTCGTCTGTAATTGTTTTCATGTTCAATACAGTTTTTTTAAATTTTATTTACCGAATTGAGAATCAAAAACTTTCAATTCTCTATTCTGTTATAACTTGGTATTCAACTTCAGTCATATAAAGACAAAGATCACCTATAAGACGGGTATAGCTTTTAATGTCGTTTAGAAATAACAAACAATATATTGACACTTACAAAACATAACTGATACTCACAGCAATGAATGCTACTCAACAGATGTGCCCACACTTCGTAGGAGGTTTAACCCCAAAGGACCTCTTATGGTGGCATTTGATTTTGGCAAAAGGAGTGGTAACGATGACGTTAATGAGGAAGGTAATTGAAAATGCTGAGCTTTGAATGCTTTACCTAAAAAAGTTGTATTATTGAAATAATTATATTAAAGAAGTACCAGAGCTACAGGAATCAGTTGGTATTGTTTTTTGCTGAGACTAAAGCTGGATTCCGTGTTAATTCTCTGTAAGGAAAGTCAGATTAAATATATATTATACAAAAACTTGAGAGGTGTCAAGCAAGGGACACCCGGATGGAACAAAGTTTCGATATTTTCTATTTTACTTATGTTAGGGCCAAAGAATCTCAACAGCGTGATTCAGAAAGTTGTACAGCGCCATCTAGATTCAACTAGTTACAACTTTCTGAATCACGCTGTTGAGATTCTTTGGCCGTAACATAAGTAAAACTAGATGGCGCTGTACAACTTTCTGAATCACGCTGTTGAGATTCTTTGGCCCTAACATAAGTAAAATAAGGAACTTCGTTCCAATAGCAAAAAGTGTCGTCATGACTTTTCGTAAGAATCAAAAAGTGTCGTAAGAATTTTTTCAGACTAGCCACCTTTCACAACGCGCGATAAGGAACTTCGTTCCAATAATTGACAACTATAATATAATTGACGACCTTGCAGCCTAGTTGGAAGTGACGCTGCCTGCAAGCTAGGGACACAAGTTCAATTCATCGCCGTGGCATTTACATAACAGACACATTTTTGTCTCATTTGTATGTGTGTCTATGCCACGATGGTGTGATGGTGATGATGTGGTGTGACACGTTACGTGTTGTTATCATTATTTTATTACTTACAAAAAATCTGTTCAGCCTTAGAGGTATACAAGCGGCTACGCAAACGCTTTGTAATGTAATCGTATTTAAAATGAAAAATTAAAACTAAACCAATGCAATGAAATTTCTGCAGAAGAGGAAATTAGGGTGAGAAGAGGAACGTTCAAGCCTAATTCCAACATTCTAATCGCGAGGGGTTATGGAAAACGAGACCAAATACCAAACGGTGGAGGTAAAGTGATTACGGAGGACCCATACTCAATGGAACTACAGTCTGGGTGCTATTTGATTTGAGCCAAAGCCGTTATAAAGCGGTCTTTATTTACATCCGTTTTACCAACATATCGATTGACTAACGCCTGAGGACAGGTCTCACAGGACTCGAGTCACGAAATACTCGTATAACACTACTCTACAATATGACCGAACATGATTCCTACGCCATATTTGTCTATAGTTTTTTATGTAAACCACAGTGTGGTTAACTTTACAAACGTATACTCACTTCCACGTGAATACTTGCTGAGGCAGTCATTTTTATTAGTTATTACATTTGCATGTATGAGAAAAGCTTCTGCGATTTACGCAAAAATGTACGTAAAAATATACTGTCTCTTCTAAGGTGAGTGAGACAATGTGCCAGCTTGATATTTGTGTTGCCGGTTTATGAAAGAACTACGCTTATGTAGGAGGGCTTCTGTAAGACGCTATTGTATCTGAAATGTTTATTACGGCTTCAATGTGTCATTGTGAACGTGAGCCAAACGTTAATTGGACTGCGAAGACGTACCTTGTTTTTTGTCAACAAGAATAATAGGGTGAATTACCTAGACATTTTGAGTGTTTCTGGGCTCGAAAGATAATTAAACAATGAAAATAAATACTCATACAAGTTATATTTACAGTGTACGGATTGGATAACTTCTGGGAGAATCTGGAAGCTTCGCCCGAGAAGGATGGCCAGGATATCAACGAATATAAAACAGTGGAAAGGTATGATACAACTTTGTTAAATTTTTCAGTCACTAAATACAATATTCAGTAGAAATACTGCAGCAAAGAGCCAATTAATCTCCTTGAATTGACTTCAAACCGATACAGTCAGTTCGAGAACATAAAGCACGCATCATTTAACTAAGAATTATATTCAAACTTACATTTTTAGAAAGATCATTTTTAGAAGCAATCGTCTCTTGTCTCGGTGGCCAATGGCATTAAAACCTGCATCTTCTAGTATACTTACCACTGCCGTTATCTGCTTGTTACGATTTGTCCTATAAAAACAGTTATCCTGCTGATCGTTACCGGCTGTTCCTATAAAAGTGCCAATTTTTTTCAAATGTAAAGAGTTTGGTACGAATATTAAACGCAGAATTAAAAAAAAATTAATTTTAGCGACAGATTCGCCTCAGGTATTCGCTTCAAAGGACTTTCTATTACGAATTATTTATTTACTTAACATCAGTCATCCAGTGCTCAGGTCATATCTAGTTATTTAATTAAAATATTTTGACTTAATTTAATGTCATATTTCAGTGACTTTGTTTTATCATACCATCAGTTCTCCGTTTCCTTTTTGGCCGACAACGCGTCAGTTATGCTTTTGATACAACTATACAATTGATTTTCATGGCCGTCGGTGCCTTATCAACCTGTAACTCATCTTCTCTTTCATTAGTTATTTCATGAAATAAATACAATATATTTGTCAGGAATCGGTGGTCCAAATATAACAGACCGTTGGCGTTCAAATAATTTTACTCAACAAATAATTTTTACATGCAGGTTACAGATGTTACTAACTAAATACTACTGTTACTAATTAAATACGTGATCACCACTGATACACACGCTGATATGTGCCAATGTGATATACCCAAGCTATTTCCAGCTTGAGATTCCCTTTAATGATTTGAAATCATCGATTCCTGACATATGTGTCAGTTTTAAATATTGTGATTTATGAATGACTGAATGCTAAAAAATAACAACAAACTTTTCTATATTCATATATTTTAATAAAATACAATAAAAGAAACGCATAGCCTGAGTGTAGAGTGCGCCATACTTCGTGATTTAATGTCCAGAATAAATAGCATTACTGTCCTTTATACCAGAGAAAATATTCTGGAACTCTTATCACTTTATATGATAAGTTTATAAGTTCAGCCCACAAAGAGCCTTTTAAAAATTATACGCCAGCTACAGCTTACACTAACTTTTTCGCTTGACAAGAAATAAAATAAGCTCTTGAAATTGAAGAAAATAATATAAAGAGGTGAAATTTAAATAGAGCAGTTATGTAAAACAACGAAGCAATAGTAAACGCAGTAGATACTGTTATTGTCAATTGCCTTCTCATTTTTACCCGACTGCCAAGAAGGGTTGTATGTATGCATGTAATATAATTTACAAGATCTTCGAAACCGCTCAGCAGATTTATATAATTAAGATATCAGATTCGTCTTGATAACCCAAGTTTTCTTAGATATGTGAAATTAAAATAAAAGAAATATCGTTCGTTGCTGTGCCACTGTTTGAAATATCAAAAAAAATCGAATACTGCATTATTAAAGGATTTCAAAAAGATATACCATGATAGCTTTTTTAATAGCAGAGGGATTTTCTTTAATTTTTAAAACTACTTATAAATGATACATTCATTTATATTGCGATACAAGGAGATTCATCCATGCTTGAGTGTAATCCAATCTTTGTGGTACCCTGATGATTATGGTTGAGTACTGAGTTGGCATGTACTTTACGCCTTTCGCGCATTCTGTTATACTTACCTTATACCCAATGGCTAATTGGTAGACATTGAGGTATAAGCTCGCCATTGTACCATATATTTTTAGGGGTCAATAAATATAAATATCTGTAAATAACGGTCTATGGCACAAGGGCTTCCATCCATTTAAATAAATTGGCCGAAAATTATTTTTATACACATTCAAACTTAACCCTTAGGAAATGTAATTTTAAATTGTGCCAATTGTGTCTAATTGGCGTTTGGTTCAGTAGATCACGACTAAATCTTATCTTATCTTATCTTATATCTTTAAACGAGCAATTCTTGTATATATATATATAATTGGAATCTCGGAAACGGCGCCAACGATTTTCATGAAATTTAGTATATAGGGGGTTTCGGGGGCGATAAATCGATCTAGCTAGGATTCATTTTTAGAAAATGTCGTTTTATCGGTGTTTTCAGTCAATGATAAACTTCTACAATATACTCTTCCTGACATCTATTGGCAAGTAGCAATACTAAAGCTACTTCAGTAAATGGCGTTGTTAAGCAACACTAAACCGAGCAAAGCTCGGTCATCCGGGTACTTAGATTTAAAACGAAACGCGCAATTAGAGCAATAGAATATTTAAACTGGTGGTGACAATACATTTAGTATTTAAATCACAAATAGGATTCTGCGCCGGAAGTTAAGTAATGGACAGTATTTCCGGCATCCTTTTCCGATGAAGGGTGGTTTGAAACGTATCCCTTTCCTAACGTGATTTAGTTGTCATTGATTTATATACCTGGAATATAAGGTAGCTCCTACGTGAAAGCACTTAGAGCGAATGCTGTGACGTAAAACAGAAAAGATTTTCTGAAGCATTGCAATATGCATGACAGAACTTTCAAGATTTCTAAGTTGGAAATATTGCCATTGCTTTGTCAATTATAGCATAAAATGAATTTGGTATATGAATCATTTGGTGAGTACCAGTGTGATACCAAAAAAGTATTCGGTTCACGATGAGTTATTGTTGTTTGGCCATTGACTTGAGCTAGACGGTGGTAGCTAAGCAGCTAACGGGAAGGTAATACCGGTAATCAAATTAATGAATTGATAATTATAATGATTTAATGTTATTCGTACCACTAAGCGGGCCGCTTGGATGGGTGACAAAAATTCTTGAGCGTTTCCGTGCACGGCACGTAAAGCCGTCGGTCCCGGTTGTTATAATAAGATAACAGTCGTTAAGCCATGTCAAAGGCCTTCGGGCGGTTTGATAACTTCCGACACTCGGGTTAGCCACTAACCCCTCCACCAATCCGCACTGGAGTAGCGTGGTGGAGTATGCTCTAGGCCTCCTCAAGAGGAGAGACCCGTGCCAAGTAGTGGGCCATTAATGGGTTGAAACCACATGTTATTCTTAAAATGAACTTCACCACTAAGCGGATCGGTTTCTGTCACCTTTTGGTGCAAAACACACTCTAGTATGCTGCCAGTATTCTAAGCTGCTAAAATATGGATAAAATCAATATTTGAATAACTGCCAATATATCAAGCACAGTCGTAATAACCATGTAATTGACGTGGACGCTATTAAGTTGACCAGTTTACCGAGTGATGGGATATTTGCCATGATAACATGTTTAATAGATCGATAAATATTTTAGACACATTGACCTTTGTCATCAATAATGAACACAGAAGAATTAAGTATGCAAGATATGTTCCTAAAACCCTGTGTAATGTTTAATATTACATATTGTTTACGATATTATTAATGTTACATAGTACCTTACATATACAGTTATCATTTAACATTGATAATAACACAAATAATTTGTAATATCAATAATTACAGAAGGTTTTAGAATCATGGCCTGCATACATAAATCCTTTGCCTAAACTGTTGATTATACATAACTATGTTTTGACTGTACATAACTAAATATTATTGTACTCATTTGACTTTCATCTGAGGTTTGAGGTTTGATTGGTATATGTATAGCAGCAGTCGTAGTTCATAGTACATACATCCCAACTACTCCATACTATCTTTACTTTAAAAGTATAGATTATACCAATAATAATTATTATTAACTATCTTGTCACAAACTCCGTGTTTTGTTTAACCCAAATAAATATTTAGCAACAGTGACCGTTCTAAAATCTGTAACAGTGTTAAGTTTACTAAAATATTTTGTTATTTCAACGAGAAATAAGTGTAAATGGTTGTTTTTCAGCATTCCTCTAGATTGGTTCGTTAACGAGATGCTCAACAACCCGGACTTCGCGCGCTCTGTCGTCCGCAAGTTCATTGATCTCAACCAGGTAATATAATATTTTCTTATAGAAATAGCCGGCAAACGAGCCCACGATCCATCTGTTGGTAGGTGGCTGTCATCCCCCATAGACATCAGTAACACCAAAGGCATTACTAACGTGTTGCCGGCCAAGAGATGGAGAATAAGGAGAAAGAAAGAAACACTGGCTCTCGAGCCGAGTATGAAGAGTATTTCATCAACGTATAAGTTTGGACATAGTTAACATTCACACGGAAAAAAGAAAGCTAAATTGTAAACATAATATGGGTTACAAAAACTTTTATGAAAGAAAGTAAAATATAAAATAGTTTCAATGAAATGTAACCCTTTGACATTTATGAATCATGGTTGAATCTCGCCCGCAGAGCGGGAATCACCAGTTGATATAAATTGGCTTCAACTCTCTAACTTCCGTCTACGGGAACCAATATAACGAGTCCATTGAAGAAAGGATTCCCTTTCCCGTTGCTTACTCGTACATAGGTCCGATCCCTTACGATTGTCACAAGCCGCCGGACTATGTGCGTTTCAGATATAAAATATGAATGTAAAAATGTCTCAGTTTTTTAACTACGTACATACTCTAATATTTTTCAAGGCAAAAAATATTTGAAAGTCTATTTTTATGTTATTAAGCTAATCTTCTTAAACCTAGCTTTGTTGTATAAAAAGCTCAAAAGTTTGTTATATTTTTAATTAAATGCGCGTTTTAGTCTAACTATTATTTCTTCTGTGGTCCTATTAAAGGGACAACTAAGTCACAAGAAAAAATGTTAATCTGTGAAGAGAAAAACCATTGTTATTTTGAATGTATTTTTAATAAATGAAGCAAAGCTTTTAAAATTATATGTGTTGTTTCAGGACGGCCTTCTATCATCAGACGAACTGCTCAGAAACGTGGTTTAAATCTACTCGTAATATCTAATAGTAAAATACTCGAAAACGTCTCAAATCGGTTACTGTATGGATATTTTTGTATAGGCACTATATGAGTTTGTAACCATCGTTATAAATTTATAGTACTGTGATATCAAATTATATTATATTATCTTCAATTGACAAAGAATTATATGGTTCTTCAACTTCCGTTTCACTAGAGGTTTTATTTACATTTGAGAAATGTCTGACGTCATACCTTGGAAGAGTTGTAAATAATTTACTTATTACGATGGCATAAGAATTGTCCATAGAAAGTAATCATTGTAACTTAAACGTAAATTAGGTACTTAATATATTCTTCATTCATTATGATTTTGAGCGTTTATGTTGGTTGCTCTCGGAGTCATTACTTTCAAAGATGAGATACAAGACTTATTTAATTCTTAGTATAGATCGTTATCGAAAATTTCAGTGCTTTTTTAAGATTTTTCATTTGTTATGTTTCGTTTTAAGGGGAAAGGCTACACTCTGTTTCTATATTTTTATTATTAAAATTTTTAATTTACTCTCTAATATAGGCTGGGCTATTCAGTGTATGTCAAGGTGTCAATTTAAATAAATAGTTACTGTAGAAATCTCTGTCTCTACATACATACCTGTATTAAAATAGAGCATTAATAAATGTTAGGATAATGAAAGAAATCTGAATGTATGTTTGAAAAATCTAAAACTACTTAGTTCGTTGTTATTTATCACTGTCAAAGTTACGAATGAAATAAAATATTAATAAATGTATTAATGTTGCATCGTCATTTCAGTCCATTTTATTATTTTATTACATACCTATTCCGAATACGTGACAAAAACGTACACCTTCATACCTATGCGAGTTGGCAAAATAAAGTAAGAAATGTTTTATTGCACGGCAAGAAAAGAGTAAGTATGAGTCTCTATGAATAATGAAATGAACATTATTTCTCTCTAGAACTAGACAACATTCGCTTTGAATATCTTATATGTCCTAGTGTTACACTTTAGTTCTTACAGGAAATTTATATTTGTATATTTTGACTACAATTTGTTATATAAAATCGATTTTCACGATAAATATATTCGTCTTACTATCTTCTTCGTATAGCAATCTTTAAAAAATAAAAAATGTAAGAAATGAATTTCCCGAAATGAAATGAAATAAAGTTTAATTCATGTAGATATCACCGATACACTTATGCACGCAATTTTTTTTAATCTATCAGCTTTTTGGAAAGGTGCTTTGTCATGGAGGAGAAAAAAAGCCGTAATGAAACGCCTCAGAATATGTTTTAAAAATAAAACTTATTACAAAAATAGGTATTCTCTAACCTTAGCAAGACTGGTTGCCTAGCTGGTCATTTCCATGTATCCTTATCATTTAAATATTCATCTATGCTATAATAACCCTTGCCTACGAGTTGAGTTTTTACACGTTTCTTGAAAGATTCCACCGGCAAGTCACGTACATATTATTTGCTTTGGGACTTTATTATAAAATTTTATACCAAGTCCCATAAAAGAATGCTGCACTTTAGAAAGACGGTACGAAGAGATTTACAATTGATGCATCTTTGTTGTTTGCCGATTTGAAAAGTTACAATTTACAAAACAAGTTACAAGTTACAAAATGTCAATATTAAAGTCACCGCATATTACCTCTAGAGTATCTTCGAAGAAGGAAAAGTCCCCAGAAGTGGGGTGATATACTTACATATATACAGACTATAACAAACTGCTCCAGTTCCACACATGCTAGCTCTATAGTGCGCTCAATAGAAATCAAAGCGAAGCAATGCCTGATTAATACTATTAACTTGATAAACACGGAAATCACCGTCAGATATTTCAGCATATGGACATCGTAGCGTCTAACTCGATTTGCAGAAATAGTTACGCTCGTTTGAATTAATCGTATAATATTAAGTTTACGAGGAATCCAGTCCTGAAATCATCGCAAATCAAATTACCAACTAATCTCAAGATATCATCTTGAGCAAGGGAGTCACTATACGGAATATCGGGCAAATTGTCCATCGCGAATATTTTCGATCTATCTACTCTAATATTGAACATAGATTAGAAGTTTACTCCATATCAGCTGTTACCAAAATTAATTTTAAAATGTGCTAAGGGCTTCTTGCACCGTTTCTAACCCATTTATGACAAAGCATATTTTCAAAACAGTTGTAAACTGTTACAAACAGACATAAGTGCTTAATGAGAAAATGTTCTAATTGATGATTGCAATAAAATGATTTTGAAATTATCTGAAGTTCTGATAATACTGCTTTCGTTACATTAAAATTACTATTACGCTTGATATAAATGAGTAGTAATTTGCGGATTCTTTTTTTTCTGAAGCAAAGTCAGGGCGGATTACTACACAGCAATTCAAGAGAAAACCCCGCTTTGGAGAATATTAATTATCTATCTATAACGAAGTGTTGCCTGCGGCGGAGGATCTTACATTGGACAAAACTATGTAAATTGTACAGGGAAGTTTAACATGCCTTTGAATTTTGATTAGCTATTTCTTAAACGTCATAAAGGAACAGCCAATTGAATTTATTGGCTCATTTTCTCTGGTTGCAAGCACAGACTTTTTAAATTTATATTATCACTAGCTGTTACCCGCGACTTCGTACGCTGAAAATAAAGATGCCTTCATTATAAAATATGTTTTTCGTAAATTAAGAACAAACTTGTCCGGACTATGAGGAGAGAAGATCCGTGCCTTGTATTAGCCCATATTGGGTTGAAGCTTTTACACCTACACTTAGTAAGTATAATGTGTTATGTAAATGAGTGAAATATTAAACAAATCTCTAGTGTTGTATGTATCATGCACTCTAAAATTGCTAAAACAATAAAATGATAACTACGATCTGATATTCTAGTGTGATTGGTAGTCAGCAAGATACCAAACTCTTCACCAAAATTACAGCATAAGTGACATGTTAGAACCCATTAATTATCCATTGGGAGAAGCTCATAGCCCGGACGCCGCGGCTTGTGTGGGTTCTAATAGTAATCGAGCGCGATCGGTAGTTGGATAGGTGACCGCTAATGGCAAAAAATTCTTGAGCTCTCCGTGTTCCGGAGAGCACGTAATGCTGTTGATCTGGTTATTGTCGTAAGATAACAGACGTTATGACATGTCAGAGGCCCTCGCCCGGCGCAATGACTTCCGACACTTAGGTTGGTCTCTAATCCCTCCACCAATCCGCACTGGAGCAAAGTGGTGGAATATACTCTAGGCCTCCTCAAGAGAAGAGAGCTATGCTCAATAGTGAACCATTTATGACCCATCCATATGAAAGGTCCCAAAATAGTTGGACTTTTTAGAGTTTAGAGGTTTATCTAAGTAAGGGCCTGAAAGTTTTTTTTTTAAATTTACATTGTCATTTTACAGAATACACAAAAACGTTCCTTCCTTTTCTTTTTTGGGGAGCAACGAATCAGTGATTCCTTTAGCGCTGCTAATGTACATTGTCGAAAGTGACCACTTACTATGAAGTGACTCATCTTTTCTTTTGCCGGCTATTTAGATAAAAAAGTAACAAAAAACATTATTCCTCTCTTTTAAATATAATAATTGCTAATCATAATAAAATCTAAGAAAAATTTGAAGTCAAATGAAAATGATTTTCTCCTAACCCATACAAACTTTCATCCCTTAGCCCTTAGCAGATGAATAAAAAAAATCTTTTATAGTTAATTTTTGTTTGTAGCGAAAAGCTAACATGGCGGTATGTTTTCACATTTGTGTTCTAAAATGATGAAGTTTCTAAGTGAGATGAATTTCCCAAAAAAAAATTTCACAGTTAATTTTTGGTTTTGGCTATGAGCTTACATATGAATTTTTATATTTCTAAGTTTTAAGATGACGAAGATTCATACAAACTTATAACCTCTAGTTTTAGCCCTTAACCTTACATCCCGTATTACCAAACAATTTTATTGTGTTACAGTTATTTTGTTTTTAATGTAAGATTACATTTTAGCCGTATTAGGGCGGCTTAAAATACAAACCCCAATCCCACACTGGATGGGTGTCATAAGAGGCGACTAAATCCGGCCCGCTGGTGGTAAGGCCCCTCGAGGGATTATATTGGTATTATTGATTTTAATTTTACATTAATACCATTATTACTATTATTACTTCTCGATGGGGTTCGTCTGGATAGCTACCACCCTTGAGCATAAGTCAGCCGCCAAACGACTCGTGTTCCGGCTGGGGGCTTGAGAGCCAGTTCTTTTTTTTTCTTTTTCTTCTCTCTTTCTTGGCCGGCAACGCATCAGTGATGCCTTTGGTGTTGCTGATGTCCATGGGCGACGATATCCAGTTAACATCAGGTGGATCGTCAGCTTGTTTGCCGGCTATTTCCATTAAAAAACCATACTAATTAACAACTTTCACAGTTTTAACTTCAAAAAACCATGGCAAGTGCATGTCAGGCCATGCGCAATGTAGGGTTCCGAAGTAGTAAGTTTATCGACTATTACTCATTAACTACTTATGCTAATCTTATGTTTTCATGTGATGCCCGGACAGACAAACAGACAATAATTCTAAAAAAAATGTTTTTGTGCTCTAACACGTTATTGAAGTGCCCCCTAATCGAAATTTTTAATAAAAAATGCTAAAGGAGAATGCCCATAGCCAGTACTCTTAAAAAAATAATTGTGTCACAATGATTTTTGGATAAAAAATTTAATTAAAATATTTCAAGTATTGTATCCTATTTCCTGAAAAATCCTTATTGGGAATAATTTTCTGAAATTAATAAGTAACTTTACTTCCGTTTTACAAAAGAAAACCATTGGGCCATTTATGTTTGGATAAGGGCCAATCAGGAATCTTTTAAGATCCTTCGGGCCAATAGGTTGCATTGATTCGATTATAATTATGATACAACAGTTATGCCGGGTCCACACGCTTGGTGTTTGCCGCAAACACCAAACACAGCAAGCAACACCACAAACACCGATCACAATCACCCATTCAAACAGCGCATCCTCACATTTGGCGATTGGCGAACATGTATGTCAGTCTATTCCAAACAGACGAACATGGCGGACGACGAACTTGTTGCAGCGATTGCTTTTGGGTTGACCTTCTTTTACTTTATATTAAAAATCAAATAAAAAAGAGAACATCAAGGAAACGAAGACGTTGGTGGATGACCAAAATTATTTTTATTTACAATAATACTTATCCGCGTCCATGCGTCATTAACTTTATGCCTATTTTTGTGATTCACATGTTTAGGAGTTCAAATACATGGCTCATTTTGATATGCTTCTAAGAACGTTAGAATTGTATCTTCAGACCCATCAGTCATTGTTTTTTCTATTTTAGCACAAAGACTAGATTTTACTTCCGCTTCCCTCAAGCTCTCGTTTAGTAATGATTGTTACCAAGCGTTTGGACACAACGCAAACTGTTTGCCGAACATCCTTTGATTTGTGAAGGAAAACCGACAACGATGCCGATTACTGGCGAACACAAACACCAACAGGCAAACAGAAACAAACACCTATCCACATGTTCGTGTTTGTTGTTTGTTGTTTGCTGTTTGCCATTGTTGGCCAAGCGTATGGACCCGGCTTTATAGTTTATTATATCCATGACAACAAACTAGATGACGTAAGGTGACTGTCAAATGAATTAGAAAATTATTATAATCAGCCAGGAGTAATAGTGTTCTGTGATTATAATACATTACAAACTACATGGTGATTGGGGACTGTCAAATGAATTTGAAACTTAAAAGATCGACATTACATACGCAATCGACTTTAATACGCCTACATAGAGTCCATATTACTGTGAGTTTACTATAACCTAAATACAAATTAATTTTGTTTAAAATCTCTTATTTCCTAGTATTATCATTGACTAAAGTTAGTATGTGTAATTTATTAAGATAACATAATCAAATAAAGGTATTTTTATCAAGACACAAAAATGTTAAAGTCAGTACATTTCTCCATACTGAATGGGCATTCTCCTTTAGGTTGCAAGCCATAAATAGACAATTCATGTTTTAAAAACAAAGTTAATATAAAAATAGATATTAAGTAAAAAAAAAATATTTCAATGCCATATTATTCAAGCTCCATCTTGCAAAATAGAAATAAACTAAGAAATGCCTTATTATATAATGTATGCCTTATTATATTATGTGAAGAAAACGTTTTTGTAAGCTTAAAACAAATTGACTCATTTTTTATTTTCCCATACAAACTTTCATAGCATATCCCCAACGAACCCTTTAAATGGAAAACCCTATTCTTTAATTTCAAAAACTCGTTTTTCGGTTTTGGTATCGTGCAAGTATAGATTTACAACTTGAAAAATCATTTATTTAGAAATCACAGACAGACACTTCAATTTTATATATGTGTATTTGAATTATTGTAAAGTAAAAAATAAGTATTTCAGTGCCACGCTTTGGCCTTGCAAAATATAAAAAAAAAACTAAGAAATGTATAATGCCATAATTTGTGTGAAGAAAATGTTTTTGTATGTTTAAAACAAATTAACTCATATTTTATTTTCTCGCTTTGTTATGGAACCCTAAAAAATTGCCTATAATTTAAGTTGAAGACTCGATATCGTAGTAAAGTCCTGTTGATATCCGTTCAGTGGCTTCAGAGATTAATGAAGATAAACAAACAGACAAACAAAAATTACAAAGCTCATTTTTACGTTTTAATATTGTGCAAGTAACGATTTACAACATGAAAAATGCAGTTATTTCGAAATCACAGAGTCGTTGTTGGCGTAAATCAACAAATACAGAGCCATCTAGTGGCCAAGATAGTAAACGATTATTTGTTGGATATCGTTTACTCATACAGACTTAATTAGCGTGTTTCTATCACTTCCAAGGTGTTTATAAAATGCTGAAATTATATTGGAGGACATAGATACGCAAACAATATGCTTTTATCTTATTAAAATAAGCAATATTCACATTAATTTGTATTTTTTTCTTTTTCTTGCAAAATTTTGAAAAACTGAAAAACACGTGTTTCATCAATTTAAGCAAGGAACATTTGTTGCAAATTTGAAGCAAATCGGTTGGTGTATAATTTTCCATACACACTTTCATCGCGTTTCTCAGGGAAACCTTTTGATTTTCCGGGATAAAAAGTATCCTAAAATATGACCCGGAGTATTAGTTACAATTTTACCAATTTTCATCAAAATCCGTTCAGGGGTTTTCATGTGATGCCCGGACAGACAAACAGACAGACAGACAATAATTCTAAAAAAAATGTTTTTGTGCTCTAACACGTTATTGAAGTGCCCCCTAATCGAAATTTTTAAAAAATATTCAATGTACAGAAAATTTTCCCTTTGAGTTTTATTATAGTATAGATTAATACCATTATTACTATTATTATTTCTCCATGGGGTTCGTCTGGATAGCTACCACCCTTGAGCATATGTCAGTCGCCAAACGACTCGTGTTCCGGTTGGGGGCTTGAGAGCCAGTTCTTTCTTTCTATTTTTTCTCTCTTTCTTGGCCGGCAAGCCATAAATAGACAATTCATGTTTTAAAAACAAAGTTAATATAAAAATAGATATTAGGTAAAAAAATATATTTCAATGCCTTATTCAAGCTCCATCTTGCAAAATAGAAATAAACTAAGAAATACATATAAGTATGCCTTATTATATTATGTGAAGAAAAGGTTTTTGTAAGTTTAAAACAAATTGACTCATTTTTTTTATTTTCCCATACAAACTTTCATAACATATCCCCAAGGAACCCTTTAAGTGGAAAACCCTATTCTTTAATTTGAAAAACTCGTTTTTCGGTTTTGGTATCGTGCAAGTATAGATTTACAACTTGAAAAATCATTTTTTTAGAAATCACAGACAGACACTTCAATTTTATTTATGTGTATTTGAGTTATTGTAAAGTAAAAAATAAGTACTTCAGTGCCACGTTTTAGCCTTGCAAAATTAAAAAAAAACTAATAAATGTATGTATGCCCTAATTTGTGTGAAGAAAAGGTTTTTGTATGTTTAAAACAAATTAACTCATATTTTATTTTCTCGCTTTGTTATGGAACCCTAAAAAATTGCCTATAATTGAAGTTGAAGACTCGATATCGTAGTAAAGTCCTGTTGAAATCCGTTCAGTGGCTTCAGAGATTAATGAAGATAAACAAACAGACAAACAAAAATTAAAAAGCTCATTTTTACGTTTATTTATTGTGCAAGTAACGATTTACAACATGAAAATTGCGGTTATTTCGAAATCACAGAGTCGTTAGCGTGAATCAACAAATACAGAGCCATCTAGTGGCCAAGATAGTAAACGATTATTTGTTGAATATCGTTTACTCATACAGACTTAATTTGCGTTTTTCTATCACTTCCAAGGTGTTTATAAAATGCTGAAATTATATTGGAGGACATAGATACGCAAACAATATGCTCTTAATAACAAAATAAAAAATAGATATTTGAAAAATAAGCAATATTCACATTAATTTGTATTTTTTTTCTTTGTCTTGCAAAATTTTGAAAAACTGAAAAACACATGTTTCATCAATTTCAGCAAGGAACATTTGTTGCAAATTTGAAGCAAATCGGTTGATGTATAATTTTCCATACACACTTTCATCGCGTTTCCCAGGGAAACCTTTTAATTTTCCGGGATAAAAAGTATCCTAAAATATGACCCGGAGTATTAGTTACAATTGTACTAATTTTCATCAAAATCCGTTCAGGGGTTTTCATGTGATGCCCGGACAGACAAACAGACAGACAGACAATAATTCTAAAAAAAATATTTTTGTGCTCTAACACGTTATTGAAGAGCCCCCTAATCGAAATTTTTAAAAAATATTCAATGTACAGAAAATTTGCCCTTTGAGTTTTATTATAGTATAGATTATTTATTTTAAATATCAAGTAAACACTTTTTTCTGTTGCCTTACATAATTAGACGACCTTTTGTGTAATTAGCCACCGTCGACCATGAACATTATCAACACCAAAAGCTTCACCGATGCGTTGCTTCCAAGCTCCGAGCCGGAACACGACGAATTGTATGGCGTCTGACCCCTAGAAGGAGAGTGGTAACTAGCATACAGGCTTCTCGGAAAGATAGTAATACCAGTAATAATAATAGTATTGATCATATATTCCTTAAGTAAAGCCACGCGGATCGGCTTTTGTTGCTTATTACGACTGCTAGTATGCTGGCATAAGATTGGAGTCAGTAGGTATTCTAAGCCGCCCCAATACGGCTACAAAACTTCTTTCTTCACCTGGTTCCGTGGGACCAGATGTTATCCCACCATTTATTTAAAGGGATTGTCGTTTCATGTTGGAGGAGCAGAGATGACTATAGACCGGTGGCGCTTCTTACTGCACCGGCAAAGGTCTTCAAGTCAACCGTTCATTATTTTATTTTATTGCGACATGATTATTTTTACTATTATTGACTTATTTATTATGATGATTTACTTACTATGACATGATGATTTTACTAAGTAGGATTTATTTATTAAGTCACAGTATTATTTTTTATGTTAAATAATTCTGTCAGAAGTTAATTTGGAATTCCATTGTTTAATTCATATTAATAATATACTGTTACATATGTAAAATACACTAACGCATTAGGACGTGCTTAAAAATGTAAGTGATAATATTATGAAACAAATAAATAAAATAAATAACAAAATAAATAAATATATAAATATAGACTTTCCTAACTTTACCGATATAAACCCTCTAACAGTGTGTCAACATAGTAATTATTTATCAGTCTTCTGAAGTCCACTGCTAGACCTGAGCATACATAAAAAATAATACGGATTTATCAGTTTATCATGGCTGGCAACGCATCGCTGATGTCGACGAGCGATGCCTTACAATCAGTTCATTTGTTGCTGAAAGTAACAGTAGGTACATCAAGACAACAGGCAAGGTATTTGACTGATTTTTCCCAGGGAATGGGACGAAAAATATTGCAGCTGACCTTTATAGCATTTATTTAATCTATCAGTTTGTTGAGGTAGAAAGTTTAAAATAACTCAGTCTTTATCTATTTTACTTCATTCAAGTCTTCGCGTTTTAAAATAACAAAGGAATAATTATATTCCTTATATAAGCATATAAACAGATATTATATATTCTTATTTAAGAATGAACGTCTAATATTTTTATGACGAATTTTGCGTTTGCAGAATACCAAAAGCTTCAATGATTAAAACAAAGAAGAGCATTTTTTACGAATTTTTTAACCAAAGGCAATTCAAGAACCACCTTTTAAATTAAGATTTTGTTAACTTCGTAACAATGGCGTATATCATTATCGATAACAACGAGTCTTTGTCTCATTGTCAGTAAAATTTTATTAATACTGTATTATAATTATGGTACCTATCAGTTGTCTAGACGAAACACACTAACAAACAGATCATCAGAACATCAACAATAATAAACATATTGGTATAAAGCAGATGTAATAAACAATACTGAAGATAACCATTCACTTTATTGTTTCTACACACGACTGACTTGAACAATGGAAGTACAAAATCATTTGCTGCGAATAGCTTCCAATTTCGCAGGTAAACGTGTAACAAATAAATAGTCCCACTTCATCTGATATGTATCTGTTCTGATTGCGCTGCAGAAACTAAGTCTTAGTCTTAGACCAATACTCGTCAATTTAAGTGCAAATGAGTTATTCAAGAGAAACACATTGTATTGGCCTATGCATAAGCTCGTAGCACCCTCGTAGAGTCCTTCTACAATCAATCATAAAATGTTATTCAGGCTTCTCGCTTGCATTGTCGAAGGGCCAATAACAAAGGTCTTCGGTTTCTTCTTACCAATTACTCATAATTTTGCACATAATTTTATAACGAGTTACGTTAAAATGAGGAATAGGGTACTTTCGTTAGTTAAAAATAAACTATGAAATTTGATAAAAATTAAAGTTTATGTAGAATATACTTAAATATTTTGATTTTGAGTCATAAAAGCACATTATTATTTTATTATATTAAAATTAAAAGTCGTAATATCTAAATATCTATTGATATTTTAATATTAATAGTCAGTTAACCTTTTTTATTAATATAAGTTCTTTGTATTTTTTAAATTAGATAATATAAATAAAAATAGAGCAGAAATATTTTAGGTATGTTTCTATTTTTAAATCATTAGGTCAGTATTACTGAACCGATCTTAAGATCTCTGCAATCTCAAGATTTTCCCTATGAGATCTGATGATGTATAATTATTTCAAATCGTGTGAAAAACTGTGAGATCTTTTTACTAATACCTTACATTTTCTCAAGTGAATAGCGACCAATGAATGATCCAATTGTAATTGTAAGTGAATACCTTAATACAGACCTTACATTTTTATAAGTAAACAGCGACCAATAAATGATCCAACTGTAGGTAATTGTAAGTGAATACCGTGTTTGAAGACCAAAGACATCAGTGACGTGGTGGCGCCGTCTAGAGGCCAGTCCAGCAAAGAAGAACGTAGAATCTACCTGGAAAAGACACGATAGGGATGTTGACTATTTTTAGGATCTAGTTTATTACATAGATAGATCCTTTAGTGATTACGAAAAATTATTATAATAATTATAAAGATATTCGGTTTTAAAGAAAAAATTCATCAATAAAAATCATGATAGTGTTCCGAGTGTGATTTTCCACCAAAAACGTCACGTGACGTCATTAAACTTACTTTTGTGGTCCATTAAATTCTGTTGAACTTGCTTTTGAAATATGACTAATTACGTCGTACGGTCTAAATGGTGTTTGAGGTGATAATAAGTTTTTTTTTATGGAAATAGCCGGCAATCGAGCTGAAGATCCACCTGATGGTAAGTGGTTATCGTCGCCCATGGACATCAGCAACACCAAAGGCATCACTGATGCGTTGCTGGCTATGAAAGAGAGAAGAAAAAGAAAGAAAGAACTAGCTATCAAGCCCCCAGACGGAACCCCAAACCAGTCGTTTGGCGGCTGATTCAAGGGTGGTAGCTATCCAGGCGAACCCCATGGAGAAATAATGATAGTAATAATTGTATTAATTAACAATTAAAATTAACATAACCAATATAATCCCTCGAGGGGTCCTACCACCAGCTGGCCGGATTTAGTCGCCTCATACGACACTCATCTGGTGTGGGATTGGGGTTAGTATTCTAAGCCGCCCCAATAAATAAATCTATTAAAGTTATAGTCATAAATCTTTCATATTATAACAAATGGGAATGAGCGTAAACATCCAAATTATACTTGTAACATGATGAGGTGACCCTTAGGGGTTTAATGCAAGTTCAATTGGAAAAGTTATGATGGTGTGTGGTGATGTGTTTTCGTATTTCATGATTTTATAATAAGCAAAAGAGGGCGTTAATGGCTTACGGGAATTGGCAGGTCAATGGACTTTCCGTGGATCGTCCGTAGCGAATAGGCTTATAGCCTTTTATCAGGAAATTACGAGTATTATGCCTTCGGGAATTACTTATTTTAATAAATAAGTTTGGAATTCACATTTGGAATATAAAGGACCTTAATCGAGCAAAATAAGATATTAATAAAACCAAATTATATTGTTTATTGAGTTCAATTAGGCTTGCTGGCTGTTAAAGTATTTTTTATTTCTCATTTTGTATAGCTTTTTAAGATAATATTATATTTAGATTATATTTGCAGACCAAAAGATATAGAGAATAAGTCCTTATTTTAAATATTAATATACCCACTCTTAGAAAGCCTGAAACTTAAACAGACTTATTATATGTGTTATCCAATTTTTTAACCGACTTCAAAACAGGAGGAGGTATTCCATTCAACTGTATTTTTTTATGTTTGTTACCTCAGAATTTTCGACTGGGTGGATCGATTTTGTTGATTCTTTTTTTAATCAAAAACTGGTGCTTGTGACCTCACACTTAAATAACGAGATCTGACAAGTAGTGTTTGAGTTCCCTAATTTTGAAGTCGGTTATTTTTTGTCAAGAATTATTTCAATACTTCTTGTGTTTGTTGGTTCTACATAGTACTTATTAATAGATTTGATAGAACCTTGTTTCTATAACATAAAAACAATTGTTTATTTAATATTGTACTTTATACAATTATTTCATTAAATTATTATAAAAGGCTATCCAATCGAAAATGCTCATATCGGAACAAAATGTAAGTAATTGTAGAGCCTAAAAGTGCAGAACGAATACACCCATTTAAATTAATGACGCTATCAGAGCAAATCCTATAATGGTTGTAGCTCTGCAATTAAATACTTCGTTTATTATAGTAACACAGATGGTTTAAAATTCAAAATTTAATTTTTTTCTAATCACATATATAGTACTAATATCTTTTGCTACCAATTTTAACCACAGCAAATGGTTTATTCGGTGGAATAGATTAAGGAAGTCCTGAAGAGATTAGTAAGTAATGGTTTGGCTTCTTTTGTGTGTGTATTGTTCTAAATTCCTGAAATTTTAATTTCATAAATATAATCTTGAAAACGAGTAAGAAGAAATTGTTTCGTGTTTTGGTATGGCTTACATTACCAGAAGCGAAGAAAGAGGTCCATTCGAGTGGGAAGAAGTTTAAATATTAAAAATGGGTAGTTTTTATATTTAATTAAGTTGAATATCAATAGGGATGTTGACACTAATTATAAATTAATATAAATTTATGTCTAAAATATTAGTGGTAACATTTAAAGGCCTAAAATATGATTCTTTTATTGAAATCAATCACAATAAATTAAATATCATTAATTTAAAATGTTAAAAATTGTACTCACTGTCACGTGACCTCAAACGCCATTTTGAGAATATGACGTCATTGGAACAATTTTATATGGAAATTCAACAAACTTAGCAGACAGATAGTATTGAATATCGTTTAGTGACGTCACGTGACGTTTTTGGTGGGAAATTTGATAATGATTTTTATTTATCAATTTTTGTTTTTAAATCTAAGATTATTATTTTTATAATATTTTTTTCGTGAATATTGAGGTTCTATCTATAAAATAAAATTGAATCCTAAAAATAGTCAACATCCCAATTAAATAAAGTAAACGCTATAGTCACTATACCTATAAAATTGTATTATACCTATTGACTTAAAGTAACATAACTGTGCATATTTTTATAAAACTTTGTTGCAGTATTTTGTGAAATGGAGGAATAAATGGCTTTCTTTCTTTCAAAATTGTAGCCGAAGTATAACTGTTTATCCATCGCTGTCTGTATGATATTTATATTTGAGCTATCTTCATTCGAGACATCCTTTGTTAAATTTCGAAACTTTCCCAATATTGAAACAATACCACAAATAAGTACAGGCTTAATTGCTCAAAGGAGTTATTGATGCATCAACAGCTACACAACTGTAATGCTCTCTGTATTACATTATTATACGGGATGGTATTTAAAACCTTTATATTGTGATAAGATGGTTAATTGGACCATTATTGGGCAGTGCTTCACACTTAACATCACGAATGAAAGACATGGCTGCTAAATAACAATATGAAAATTATTTAGTCGACAAATTATTGTCACTCTCCCATAAAAGTTTTGTAACCTTTTGAAAGTTAGCTGAATCAAACCTTGAACAATCCTTTGGGCTTTGCCGTATATGAAATATTATAAGAGTAAATATAACACTAATGTATAACACTAAATTATTTCGTATACGCTAATAATAATTATATTATGCCATTAACAGCGTCTTTACTCCGCTTATGAGCATGTAAAGGTGTACTTCTCGCACATAAATAAGACGATGAAATGACCATCACTTGTTTATTTTTTCATTAACTTGTTGGTGTACAAAGGTTAGTACTAACGGTATGTCACAGATATATGATTCACAATATGACACTTAAGTTTAACAACGTGATAAATATTTAAACCCATGGAAAATTCCAGTTTTCTAGTATAATATTAAGGGTCTTTGAAAATTAACACAGTTGTAATTGCACAAAGACTATATTAGACAAAATTGTTTATGACCAAATGTTTTAATTTTCCTAGTCTAAAATCTAAAATAAAAAAAACATCTAACGGAGGGGGATCTATACAGAGCTACAAGTGCTATCTCAGTAGTGAACTTCAAGATGAGACAGTATCGTTGAAAGTAGGCTTATGTACTATACACGGTAGATCAGACTTAACTTAAGTCACCACTCCATCGTTCTGGTTAGAATATGCACTGTGCAGTGCCGGATTAAGCAAGCGCGGGGCCCGTAGCAAATTCTTTCAAAGAGCCCTTGATCTAGGTACTATGGGTTCTTCAGTATAACTGTATAAAGTGGTTCTTTAGTATAAAGTCTAAAATATGTGGGGCCCCCTTTCGCGCGGGGCCCGTAGTAATTGCTACTGTTGCTACGTGGTTAATCCGGCACTGGCAATGTTAAACGAGATATATCCAGGTATTTTTGGTAAGTTCGGACACTTCGCTTAACCAACATTCACTTAGTAAAAATACATCGAAAACAATGTTGATACGTTTGAGCAGCACTTGTAGCTCATTGAAATTGCATCCAATGATTGAGGTTTGTAGCAAAATAGGAAACTAATTTGAAATCGATCCATTCGTTCTTGCCGTCCTTTGTAAGTCTTCGTTTCTTCGTAATATTAATTAAACAGTTGCAACAGCTAATTGCTTTGGCTTTGATTTTGAGTTCATGTTTTTGTGTAAATCACACGTTTTCCTAGTGATTTAAAATTCAACTATTTTAATCAACATTGGTTTGGTTTATAAACACTTTTTGAAAATCCAATGGTTCAACAAGGCCCTACTCAGTAGGCCATGAATATTTTTTATAAAATTAACATTTTATCTGTATGATAGTAATTTTGTGTATAATGTATAAACCTGGTCGTATTTAATTTCTGTATGGAATTTAAGTAAGTAGCTACTAAATTATTATACTTATTGGTTAGTTTATTTGGTGGTTTGTTTGTTTTATGGTTGGTATAGTTTGAGTTCCGTATTCGTAAGTACCAGAAAAAGGGTTTTCCTGTAATTTAGATCCAGGGAAAAATATAAATGTGTAGAAAACACGCGCTCCTAAAAAGGACGTTAACATGTTTACATCTAAAAGAGAAAAGTATTTAAGCACAGTTTGTAATGTTCTTTAACTACGTACAATATTTTTCAATGTATTTTAAGCTTAAAAGTAATTGGCTACACAGCACGATGTAAATTGTAATGTAGTAGTAGTTGCTTATCTGGCCAATCATAGATATATATAGAATCGATACAAACCGCTGGGCTATCAGCGCTACAATTTCATTCTACCAGGGACCTTACAACCAACAGGACCAAAGGAGGCCGACTCGGACTCTATAATGGAGCCACTTCCATTTCTATTTCTTTTAAGCACAAAAATTTGTAGAAAAAATATAAATCTGTAACAATTAGGTTTTAATCAGTTTTAGACTAATGACAACCTAGTTTATTAATCGTATCGGGACAAACTAGATTGTCCTA
The DNA here is from genome assembly GCA_963932265.1 of Thymelicus lineola. Classification (NCBI taxonomy): domain Eukaryota; kingdom Metazoa; phylum Arthropoda; class Insecta; order Lepidoptera; family Hesperiidae; genus Thymelicus; species Thymelicus lineola. The sequence goes on along the minus strand of OZ010694.1, from coordinate 4,911,938 downwards.
GGCCTAGGCTAGTTTGGACTAGGCCAAACTAGTTTGTCCGGAAATCGGATTTGGGCGGTAACATATACCCAACAATTTTCTTTTGTATCGTTTTTAGATTATTGAATAAAGAAGCATTAACCGATGTGATTGTCTAATTAACCAAATCGAACCCCACCATTTCTAAAAAATCTTATTAAAACTACGTTGACCAGCAAATTCACCACACAAAAATCATCATGCCACAATTATAAACTCCTTGTACGGTCAAACGGAATTCACACACAACGAAGGTCGATTGTAACACGTTTATTTTTCAACGAACCGGAAAATGAGATGTTACCTGCTACATAAAATCGTAAGAAGGGTTTGCCATTTACCGTATCCAATGGACGAATGAGCTGACGAGTCACGTGACTGCCATCTATACTGGCTGACTTCAACTGATTTCAGCGCATATGACTCTCTACAACTAAAGTGGCCTATTCTATACTTCATCACGCTGTTCCATTGCAAATTGGTGGATGCATCTATTCGTGGCCACCAAAAACACGGTGTATAGATTTTTTCTAAAAACTTCTCAAATATTCTATTTTTTATCTACCCACACACCTTTCTGTTATTCCAAATACATCCAAATTCAACGCAACACTATAAATCTAATAAAACCGCGTACGTGCATAAAATACGATTGTTAGTGATGTCACGAAATTATTGACACATGAATAAAAGCTTCACCTTTGTGGTTACCTTTGTGAGAGATATCGTATCAGCACGCTTTTTTTATAGATTGACTCCAAAGACATGATATGGAGTCATACTACTAGACCATGTACTTACTAGACAGACCGTTATGATTTAAAAGTGTGACATAGCGCGGAAGTTTGACGTCTGTCAGCGATTTCATTATACTGCTCCCTCATAGGTTATTCATGGAAAGAAGAGAGATAGTAATAATACAATGGCTGCCGTAATTATTTGCAATTAAAATTTTTTTCTAAAGTAGAAAATAATTTTAAACGTCGAGTAATTTATATAAATAATGGCAATAATAATATTTTAATTAATCATTAATATTTATTATATTATTATATTAATAATTAAGAATTGTTTCTATTTGGCTGTAGTTTAAATATAAATACATGTGGTCTGTTTATTTTTTTGTTTACGATGGCAACATGTCTTATATTTTGTTAATTGTACAAAATAGGACCAAAATATTGAATAAATCTTTTGACAAAGATATTCATAGTCCACATAGGCAACACATCTATAGCGGCAGATTATACTGCTCGGTCTTTTATCTGCCGCAGTGTGTGTATGTGGTCTATGGTAGGTACTGTAGTCTGTAGCGGAATCCTACTTGTTCGGGAACTAGTAGTAGTAATTACCTCGCACAGAGTAGAGCATATTTCCTGATTATTGGAACCATCGCTAATGTAATAGTATGAGCCTTCTGAGTCATTAATGTAACGCTTTAATATAGCTAGTAGGTACATAAGATATATAATGTACCAGATGTAAATAATCATCCATCATGCGGATGTGATTGTCAACTAGTAAGTTGGGATTTATGTAAATCGCTGGATTCAGAGTGCGTGAGGGCCTAGCAAATGTACCTACATTTTGCAATTTTTATTGTACTCTTAAGTGGAGACGAGTGAAATGCATAAAATAGATACGCTTACATACTCCTTTATATTAACATTAGGAAATCGCCCTCGCTTCGCTTCGGGAAAAGTAGTAAAAAAAAATATAGCCTATGTCACCCGGGGATAGTGTAGCTTCCCAACAGTGAAAGAATTTTTCAAATCGGTTCGGTAGTTTCGGAGCCTATTCAATGCAAACAATCAAATCTTTCCTCTTTATAATATTAGTATAGATTAGTTTCTGCCCGTGGCTTCGTCCGCGGAAGAGTGGTTTCACGAACGAACATATAGGACGTAGGTAACGCAAAACTTTTTTACCTTTTGTAAATTATATTTTTAAGTTAATAAAACTATTGCTTACATCTTATTTATTAATAGATAAATTATATTATTTATATTTGTCGGCGCAGTCTAAAATAAGTTCGTAATAATGTATCAAATTATGAAAAAGGAGAATGCTCAAAATGGTTGACAGATTGGTAGGACCGCGGAATCAAAGTAAAACGAAATAACGATGAATTCATAAAACCGGGTGTTATCAGGCAATAAACGAATAGTATCCTTGTGTCTGTCGAATGGTGTGTTTTATTTAGTAACCTGGCAGTCTTGACATCTAACTACGCCCACAGAGAAAGATCCATGTTCATAGTACCTACTGTAATGAAGTGCTCTTTGATACATGGTTTATAGAATGATCTGAACATACGAACACATACCCTTCAACCCAGCCCTGTACGATATATTTATTTGATTTTCACACTTATGAAAATAAATAACCATGTAGTGCCAAGTCATTAAACCTACAAAGTTTGACCGTACAAGCCATTGGGCAAAAAGCATCTTTGCATCTACCGGCTTCTGTCGCCTGTTACACCCTGTTCTGGCAAGGGATTGGGGTCAGTGACCTAGGCCACCGAAGTACACCAAAAATACAGGTAAACTGTATTTATTTACAGTGAAGCTTTAGTAGCTCTATTGCGTAAGATTGCTACGTAAAATTCACACTCACTCAATGATTACAGTTTGTTCAAAAGCACCGCGACTACACCGAAATGATAACCTACTCGTATGTATGTGGTTGCGGACACAAAGTACCAAAAGGTGTAATTTTAGTCACACGGGTCTCATTTTGCAGTACATGTCAACTGTAGTAACTGTAGGTAGGTGTTTCTTTTACGCCTGACTTTTACGTCTGGTAGTATTTGCTATTACCTCGATAAGACCACCTATTACTTCTAATTAGTGATAATTCACGCTTATTTGTATTACACCTGTAATAATAATTATGTATCATATGTGTGTACAAGAAGTATGATTGTATTGTACCTACTTATCTAAGTGAAACCACCAAATCCTACTATAATATAATATTATAATAAGTTGAATCCTAAAAAAATTTTTTTTTTAAACGCTTTTATTTCAATAATGTTTAGTTTATAAAATTAGCTACAAGTTGTGAAAATTTCAAGTCTCTACGTAAAATAGAACATAGAGAATTATGCGTCTAAAGTCTGAAAATCGTTTTTTTTAATTTAACAACAAATAAACAATGAAAATTAGTTTAAAATATGATTTTCGTGTATTGTCATCGGAAATACACATGTCTGCCAAATTTCATCAATTTTCATTAAAGGGAAGTCATTCAAATTAACGTTACAAGATTTGATGCTTTGATGCTCCGAAGTGAAGCTAAATAAAAGCGTTTAAAAATGTGAAAGTTTGTGAAGATCTTTGGATGTTCGGATGTTTATTCCTCAATCACGCCACAACTAATTAACTGATTTGGCTGATATTTGGTATGGAGATAGCTTTATACCTACCCTGGATTAACACCTAGGTTACTTTTTATGCCGGAAAAGTTCAGTTTCCGCAGGATTTGTAAAAAATCGATATGCGCGCGCGCGAAGCCACGGACATCATCTAATATTTAATATTCGGTAAGTATCTTAATCCTAATAATAAATATATTAATAACTAATAATCCTAATCCTATAATCCTAAATTGGATGTTATTTCTTAAGATGTTAGTAGCTCAACTATGCATTAAGTATTGAACGGAATACAAATAGATACTTAATAAATTATATAATGGACTGTCTTATTTCTAATGAACTCATTTCTAAAGGATACAACAATAGAAGTTGACTATTTTCATTTCTTATACTTATTTTATACCTTACAATTCAATACAAATTTTAAGCGAAAAATGTTTTAGTTTTAAAAAATTATGCGTGGCATCCGTAACTTAGAAGAACTGTTAAAAAAACTATTTCCGCCTGGGCTTGGGAACCTCCTCCTTGTTTTACAATATATTTTTTCTTTGTATACCTACTTATTTTAATACTTATATGAGAACCTGTTTTCCCTTTACTTCATGTTACTATAAAGACTTTTTGTATGTGCACTGTTTGTTTTTCTGCAGCGTTCCCAGTTCAGTTTAATAATTAATATCCGGATGACCGAGCTTAGCTCGGTTTAGTATTGCTTAACAACGCCATCTGCTTTAGCTTTAGTGTAGCTACACGCCAATAGATGTCAGGGAGAGCCTATTTTAGCCGTTTTTCATTGCCTGAAAACACGGATAAAACGACATTTTTTAAAAATGAATCCTAGCTAGAACGATTTATTGCCCCCAAAACCCCCTGCATACTAAATTTCATGAAAATCGTTGGAGCCGTTTCCAAGATTCAGAAAAATATATATATATACAAGAATTGCTCATTTAAAGGTATTAGATAGATATTTACATACCGATTGAATGATTAAAAAGGCATAGGGGCAATTTACTTATAAACATTGAGAAAGTTGGATGGTTCCTGAGAAGTTAATTTAAGATATAGTTCCAGGAATAACTTATTTGGGAATACGTATTTCAAATTGATTATAGTTGATTCCTGTTTAATTTTTTTCCTAACTTATATTTTATTTTATATCAAAGAAGCCAAGACAGCTTTAAAGTATCTTCTTACTCAAGGGGCATTTTTGGTATATAGTTTCTTAACAGAATCTAAGTTAAAGAATTCAAACTCACCCACCGGGAAAACAGTGCAGTTAACTTAAAGTCCACTCTTTGAATATTATTCTTCTCAAAATATACTTCTTTAATAAAATCTTTATCATACTGCTTTTTACTACGACAAAGATAATTTCTTATTTTTATACTTTTGCAGGGAAATTAAAGAGTCTTTTGCTTAATAATGTATATTAAAATAGCATTGCTGGACGTTAGATAAAGGCTTTTTCACTCCTTTATCGTAACATAAAGACATTATAATCCATAAAAAAACCGGCTCCCTCTTACAAAGGAAATATGCACTCAAAACAACAATATTTTACTAATATTTGGAAGGAATTTTGGAAGGATTTGTTCTTTTTTGTAATATATGTTTTTTCTGTCTGTACGAAAACCGACCAACACATACCAGCACCAACTCGTATTTCAAATAAAGCGCAACGAAAGTGATAGTGGAGCATACAATTAATAGGTAATTTCGGGTCGGATAAATATAGTTAATAATCCATGCAGAACGAATTAAATAATCGACGATGAACGAAACCCAACGTAATTACTTACACACATTGAAGTATTATTACTAGCGTATAGAACCGACACCGCGAACACCATTTATGTCCCAAATCCCAATGCATTGGCGCCACGTGGGTTCAATCTTCAATGGATTCGTTCTATTTTGAAACGAGAACGGGGGCTCAATTTTGAAAATAGAACCTCCCGGGCGGGACACACATTTTGTTCGAGATGTTTGTTCTATGACATTATACTCGTACTTCAATGCTTACACATCACTAATCTTACCAACTGACACATCACTAATCTGATTCAGACATAAAAAATGCATTGCCAGTGTTCAAACTACGAGTATAATAAAAATGAAATTTCGGAGACTAACGCCTGATACTATAAATTATTTTAACTTCATTATACCAAATTAATTAGATGCGGAAAAGCGGACATAATCCTAAAAGCATTCTCCACCAGTTAAGCTTTATACTAAGCAGATATCAACGATGACGGCATTTAAACATAAAAGAGGAAATGAAAACATTTATAATATAAACATGACGTACAAATATGGTAACATAGCATTGGAATATAGATATTGTTGAATAAATTACAATTCTCTCTAAAGGAAAATCATTGAATAAAATAATTCTTATTACATTCAAAATGCCACGCTAAATCAACTTGAAACAAAATGTTCCTGTGCATTAATTAAAATCTTAATTTATTCGATGTCTAATGATAAAACAAGACAAAACGAGATGTCGGATTTTACAAAACATGTTCGGGTGACAAAATCGTATGCATTCATCAAGTTAAATAAGCCGTGTTAACTTGTCTCTTTCAGGTGACGTCATGATAATTCGTTGTGATTAAAACATTAACCAAATGCAAATTCACATTGCGCTGAGAGCATTGTGTAAAGTGCTACTTAAATGTGGGAACTGACAAATTAGATATTGTACTGTAAATTACTCGTGTTTATTTACAATTTACTGCCTTTTCCAGCGAATTCGTTCGCGTAGGAGTTTTTCCTGCGTACATCCCTATTTAGTGGGAATTCCGGGATAAAAAAGCCCATATCTTGCCCTATAACGTCCTCTACCTTCCACTTAAAGTCACAATAAAATCGGTTCTGCCGTTCCGGATAATCTCCGGACAAAAAGACAAAAAGACAGATAGACGCGCAAAACATATGTTTGTGTTTTAGTCTTGTGTAAATAACTATTAGCCCTTGAGAAAACACAGTTATTTGAAAATCACGGACAGACACTTCAATTAGATTAACGCTGTTTTGCGCACATATTGTTGATTAATGAGTACACAACAATAGGTGACCTTATCGCCTAGCACAGACGACCTAAATAAATGAAACGAGAAGTGTCTGGAAGAAAGATTGTGGTGTACAAATGATTGTACTTATTTATAATAAAAATAGCTGACCCGTGCTTATATTCCCGGATCACCTAGCATGTTATTAAAATTAATGCTTTATTTGCTAAATTTTGCTTTTCATAATACATAGAACACTGTTAGTAACAGAAGTCACCAACATAATTATAGTATTAGCACAGAAGAAATAATAGTACATGGTAGTAAATAGTAAAATAATATAATAGTAAAAGAATAACAGGACGCTTCTAGGTTTAATTACTAATTGAAACAGCAGAAAGCCGCTGTATCCTAATAGCCCAGGACCAGTGCGAATAATCTCAATTAGAGAATGTTTTAATTCATCAGTACACTTTAAAACACTGACGAATAGCTCAAGTAACTCAAAGTAAGAAATGGTTAAAGCAGTATTATACTTTACAGCGACGTCTGTCGTGCAACTGAAGAATAAGCTGAACATTTTCACATAACAATAAGCTTTCCCGTCAATTTGCATACAAATCAGTTGAAACGATCTTTACGTACACGCAACTGAGTTTATGTCTACATTTTAAAACCGGCCGCGTGGCGCTTCAGCTCTTAGCAAATTGAATGACAGTTGTAGCGTTGTTTTCATCAGTTCGAATTTTATTTTAAAAAACTAGGAAATCGCTCTCGCTTCGCTTCAAGAAAAATGGTAAAAAAAATATAATATAGCCTATGTCACCCGGGGATAGTGTAGCTTCCCAACAGTGAAATAATTTTTTAAATCGGTTCAGTAGTTTCGGAGCCTATTCAATGCAAACAATCAAATCTTTCCTCTTTATAATATTAGTATAGATATATTAAAGCTTATCAATCAATTTATATAAAACACAAAAAATGTTTCTATGGATGTGCTCTATAGACTTTGAAACTATACAACCGATGTGCCCCAAACTGATTTAATTCGAAAGGCAATAATGCGAAGATGGTTTGAGTCTGATCTAAAATATATAACTCTTATTGCAGCTATGATGACAATAAAAATTGGTTGTCTGTAAAGTCGGTTTACGGACAATGGTTTTACGTGATAACGTCTATTTCGTAGAAGAATAATTTATGATATAAATAATGTAATGTAAGAACGTAATGGAAGCCCTACGCACGGAGCCGCGGTGCTACTCGCCAGATGTGTCAGCTTGAACATGGCTTGACGCGCCACCGCGACCCGCGTATCTAGCTAGATTATAATATTAAATTTCATACTAACTATACGATTTTAAACATATTTGAGTTGAAAATTTGGTTTAAATCGTTTTAAATATCAGGAGCTGCGCGACATCTGTGATTTTCGTGACTACAACTAAAGTCCGAGTCGATGTACTGTGTAAAGTTCTTTCAAGTAGTTCATACCTATAAACAGAGATGACGCTATTGTAGATTTTCGTTTTCATATAATAATAATACGTACGAGCTACGAGAAATCATTTCTTTTCAAAAGATTGTAAAATAAAATAAAAATGAAATGAAAAATGCCTTCCAAGCGGACCGATTACGCTTGAGTGGGAGAGAGACGGCCGGTCTAGCGTGCCTCCCTCTCTAATGCTGCGCGCGCTTCCGTGACGTTACTCGGTTTTCGTGAATGCCTCTCAGGCTCATCGTCTTTATAAACGTTATCACGTTAATAAAATTACATTATTTTGTAAAACCGTTTCTTTATCTTATCGTGACGTTGGTGAACTATAATAAATAAAGAATTGTACAATCTTCTGAACTATCCTTGTAAGTTAAGCCGCTTTGTACAAACGAATCTTATTGTCCGTGTTTAAAGTCACAAAGAGAGTTATAAAGAATTTAAAAACTTCTAATAAATCCTCAAAGCGCTGTAAAAGAGAGGCAATATCCTTGAATCAACCTCGACCGGCTCGAAGAGAATCATGTGAAGCAATTGGATTTTTTCTGGAAATTGTTCAGTTGGCTTCAACCCATTAAATAATCCACAGGCTCCAATGGAAGGGCTAATAACAGAGCCTAGAACATCCTATTATTATAAGATATAATTGTAAAAGTTTGTGTGAATGTTTGTTATTCTTTTACGCAAAAACTACTGCATGGATTTTTTTAGAAAAGCACACGTTCATGATCTGGAATTAGATAAAGGGTACTCATTATTCCGAAAATCTCGAGCAAAGCTGTGGGCAGATCCAGATCATAGTTTCAGGTAGAATATTTCATGAAAATCCGTGTAGTAGTTTTTCGTGAAAGAGCAAAAAACATCCAAATAAATTTCCATATTTATAATATCAGTAGGATAGGTATAACTCAAGTTAATCTGATCAACAAGTGAATAAAAACTACAAAGCAACATCTGTTTTCTAGTGAAGTTAAAGCTTTAGATGTTCATATCGCACCCTCAGCGGAAAAAAAGCATACGTAGAATTTTAGTTATTAATGGCTTCAACTCATTGATGGCCCACTACTGGGCACGGGTCTCTCCTCTTGAGGAGGCCTAGAGCATACTCCACCACGCTGCTCCAATGCGGATTAGTGGAGGGGTTAGTGGCCAACCCGAGTGTCGGAAGTTTTCCAACCACCCGAGGGCCTCCGACATGGCTTAACGACTGTTATCTTATGATAACAACCGGGATCGATAGTTACGTGCCCAACGACAGTTAGTTATCAATATGATTGGGAAAAGGGACAAAAGCTGCATATATGCTAAATTTTTTTTCAAAATTTTATCATTAATCTTGACGGTTTTGTGCAAGAAATCATAAAGTAAATTTCTTAGACTACTTACTGATATTTTAACAGTTTTTTGCTCTCCTGTAAAATTGCAATTTTCATCTTTATATGCCTTTTTTCCACTGACCGTGCGATATGAGCGTGGGCGGTACCTACTACCTACTTTTGTTGTTCGTACGCGTATACTTCAGGAGGTGGAAGTTATAAACAAAGAACTCGAAGCATTGTGTGTTGACAATAGACACAAGTCTATTACAATAGCCATTTGTTTCAACCAGACTCTTGTATGCATAGTGAAGCCTTGCAGCGACCGACTGCTACCCTTTATAAATAACTTTATTCTTCATTATTATGAGTGACTGGCCTACTTTATTGCAAGCTAAAAAACCTAATGTATTTCGGTGATACCCGCTTGAAAAAATGTTTCGACGGATTCTATGATTGGTACGTTTTTTATTAATTAACCAATTAAAACATACAATGTGTTACCACAAGCGTGCGAAAATATTATTAGAGAAAACCGCATCCAAATTTTTGAGATTAGCTGGCTTAGAATAATAGCAATTTCAGATATACCTAAGTTGTATGTTACCGGAAACAAACAAAAACAATTGATTTATTTTTAGTTTAAGCATAGGTAAAATACACAATTTAAAATAGTTTTTTATCAAATACCTACATCCCTTAAACTATTATTTTTTACAATAATCTAAAGTTTAAATACGCTTCGAAATAACGTGAAGAGATAAAAGCATAACGTAACATTTTACATCGAAGGCTAAAATATATGAATCGGCGCGAGTCCAGTACCACATGAAATTGAATAGTTTTAATTGTTGCCTCTGCGATTTAAGCCTACCCTCATTCACTGGATTTCTGTTTAAATGTTATTGCGAATGGTAAAATATTGTGTCCGTTTATATAGAAAAACTTTTAGCAAATATATTATTATTAAATTATTTTTAAAGAGGATTATAAAGGTTGTCTGGAAGAGATCGTTCTATAGCGATAAGACCGCCTTTTTACCTCATATTTTACGTGTTTTATTGTCAGTAGCATAGTTGGTATAGTAGCATAAAGAGTTATCTATCTATAAGAATTAAATTACTAATAGTAATGAATAATCGATATAGCTAATATTTGATACTGTAAATTTTTATTATTGAAAACAAATTAGGTTCTACAATCTCTCATAACATTGATAAATAGGTACGTTTTATATCGGACCCTCAACACTCGTCAATCAACACCTGATTTTAGCAATATTAAATAAATAGCATTTACTATACAATATCATTACATTACAATCAATTCATAATTTACGAGTGTAACTTATGTTACCATATTTTGATTGATATACAGTGTGTCCAGCGACCAACTAGCGATATTTTAATATAATGAAATATAGCTAATTTTATCGACAAAAATACCTATAATATATGGGGGTCTAGCCCTCATCGTTTGTAGAATAATATTATTATTATGAATTCAAATGGAATAACTTATTTATTTGAATAGCTTATTTTAAAATTACCCTTTTATTCAAGCCTTTGACAAGAACGATCAGAATTTTGGAGTTAGTGCCTAAGTATGGTGCTGATATCGAAAATAGTGATTCTTTAGAAGATGAACTAACTACGCTATACAAGTAAAATTGTACATAGGAAGGTTGAAGATTATGATGTCATTTGCTTTAAAAACTATAAGGCAAAATAGACTTGAAGGAGCTGCAAAAACTACCAATGGATAAAATTTTGATAGGATCGTTTCTAATCAATAAAAATTGCGATAATCAAATGATTTGACAATAAACTTGTCACAGTGGCTAAAACATAAACAAGTCAGTGTTTGCAACCAGTGCAACAAATGCTATTTTATTGCAAACACACTAAAAGCAGAGTCCTTGTTTCATTTCCCAACTACTTAAAATATTATAACGTTAGCATGGAAGGTGTAGACTGTAGACCTTTTATGTGTAAAATAAAAGTTCTTAATATATTTTATTGTTTCACGGACTCCTGAAACTGCTTCCTTAAGTTCTTTCGCTACGAAATTATATATTTTTCCTACGCAGTAAGATTAAAAGTTCTGAACCAGAATTCTCATGTATTTTGACCGAAAACAAATGCCTATCAACAAAAACAAGAACAACGAACTCGGCTCATCTTTTTATTTTTCTTATTTGGGCTAACCTTTGAGGTAATTCTTCCAGAAGAATACCTTACTATAACTTAATGCTAACATGCAAGATATAAAACAAAATTGCTGTGTTATATATCTGTTTATAGGCTCGGATCACCTTTGAGAATTACTGAACCGAATTTGTTTTTGTTTTTAACTCTCCGTGAACCAACAGAATATGCGTGGGATGTTTTGTGGTCAACCTACATACAATACATTCAATTACAATCAAGTCCAAGACAAGGTATCTACTTTTTACTCTCGACACAAAAGTGGAGTGTTATTTTGACGTATCTGCGTGTATGTTTGTGGCATTGTAGCTTCTAAACGAATGGACCGATAATGATGCGGTTTCTGTATCTTGTTAAGTTTTCAGAATGATGTAACAAAGTAGGTATCTTAAGATTTGGAAGTTGATTTTAGAATGAGTGTTAGTCAGCTTAAATTATAAGTTTGTAGATTATAACAGATTACGCTGGGTTACCCAAATACCAGAAGCCTTTAATAAACCGAGCGCTATTGCTTTTTTGGCTAACTAAAATGAGGTCAAAAGATTCACCTTTAAAATCCAGCAGCAAAGTTAATCTTTTTAATTTAATAAAAATTAGTGTTAGACTATAACTTCGTCTAATACTAAGTGAATATGTAGTTCAAGGTTTTATTTACCAACTAGGTTCAACTTACCAAAAGTAGTAAATTCACTCTTACCTTACAGATATGCTTAATATCAAAGTGGAACACCATGATGATGTAACAAAATGCTTTGTATACACTTAAAACTAAGTCGGCGGCTGGTCACAATACAAAACTCCAAATTCACACATTTGTATTCCGTAACTGTAAGTTGTTTCAGGAAATTGTCCATTCGTTTACCTTAGTTTGTTTTATTTATTTATTTTTAAGGTCTGCTAGTGGTTATTATACTATTTTGACACAATTTTTCTTAAATCTAACTAGGAACTAAGTATTGCCACCACTTGCACAATCATTTTCATTTCAAAGATAGCTTTTTTATGTATCTTATACCATTGAATAAAGAATAATTGCATACTGGTTATCTTTTGATTTTTTTTGTTATGGACGACCCTGTAGCCTAGTTGATAGCGACCCTGCCTGCGAAGCAACGGGTCCCGGATTCGATTCCCGGCCGGGGCAGATACTTATGTGAAAGATAAATATTCGTACTCGGGTTATGGGTGTTACTGTGAAGTGTTATATCATGTGTCGTCCATACCACCCACGACACAGGTAAAAACCTACTGCGGGGTATGAGTGTGTTAGCGTTTATTTATTTATTTATTTATTTTCACCCGCAAGATTCCCTTTACAGTGTGTTAACACGAATGGAAGATTAGCATGGCATCACCTCATTATTGCCTGACAGCTCACAGTTCAAGACTTTCCTCTTTTTTATATTAACTAATAGAGATAGCCTAGAGGTACGACCACAAGGGGGTTTGTTTCCTGCACATACCACTATTAATATTTTGTTCGGCGGTTTAACGGAATCCTTATAGTGTCATGTCCGCCCGTCTGTCTGTGTATAATTTAGGTATTTATTTTAAGTAACATACAAATAGCTGCCTCAATACACTGCTACGCAATGTTTCATGTATGTTAGTTTATCAAATCCTACTCGTGTCTATCATGAAATCAAACGATTAGTATTGCGCCCACTAACCAAACGATGATACGCTCGATTGTTTCAAAATAAAAGTTTAGAATTTTATAACTGGCTTTTACGTAGAAAATTTATAGATACCTAATGTCATTCGACACTGCGCCATTTAATGGGCTGTCCATTTCGTACTTTTTAATGTTCAGAACCGAATTATTGTGAGAGGAGACCCGAACCCAGCAGTGGGTCAATTATGGGTTGTGATTTTAACTTTGACTTTTATATGTATAAATCGAACTATTAACATCTTTTTCTTTCACATGGTTCATGCATATTTTTGAAATTGTACTTCTTATGGGGTGTTTGGAAAAAAATATGAGAGTAAAATTTTTACGATTCGACAGCCAAAAAGCGACATTATGAAGGTGCGTGATTGGATGGATGGATTGTTAGCGCGCGCCGGGTCGTGGGTGCGAGCGAGAAATACTTATAAGTAAGAGGTAAGGATGACTTCTTACGTGAGTACATAAGTAGGTACACACACGTTTATTTTTTATTATGTAAGTACTTACCTACTACAAATATTGCATTAAGTAACTTATTTATTTATTATTAACTTATTTTAAGTAAAAAATGTAATTAATTACACATGAGCAGGGTCCTCGCTTCTTCGTCAGTTGTTGGCAACGTGCGTCAGTAGTGTTACTATAATTTTTCATCCTATAACTCGTCTGTCGACTTTTATTATGAAAATGAGATAAAAACTGAAGTTTTTGACCTTTTGAGGCTGTACTAGCCATTCGAATGACAAAATTCCCTCTAGTGCTCTGATGCTGCATTATAATTAACTTTGTCCGAGGATCAGCGGCCATTATAAAATGAATTTATAACACAGTTATTACCTCTTAACTGTAACCCACGCAAACATTAACTCGACTAAACACTCGATAATAAAACCTAATACATATTTTATAATTGTATTCAGTTGCACTGCTATAGTCGTACATATACACTAAATTTTTTTATGGAAATAGCCGGCAAACGAGCTGACTATTTAACTAATTTAATGTTGACTACCTATTTAAAGTTAACACTTTCAAGTAAAAGAAATAGAGAGTTTTATAATCTACTGACAACTGAAGTTTACCAATGTGAACGATTACGTCCGACTGTAAGCGCTAAACACCTTATCGGTGGCGTAAAGAGATGCGTGGGATAGGGTGACAAGAAAAAATAACATTTGGAGGCGAAGACTTGATGTGATCTGATCAAAAAGTAAGATACTAATAAGCAAATAAAATATATAATAATTAAATGGAAATGTTTTGATATTATTTAAATTAAATTTTTTCATAAACATATCGTAACTTTTTACTTGCAATTTATCAAACTGTATTAATGCGATTCTGCAATAACTTATATACGAAAACTTTTAAATAAAAGTACAATAAGTTGATCGATGAAAACTATTGAAAAGTTAAAAGACGAAGACGAGCGGTTCAATCAATTTTTCGAAGTTATTGCCTCAAAATCCTTTTCAGAAACACTTGTAGGTACGACTAAAGTTACCGCTTCTAGGAGCCCTTAATTTTACGTCCTTTGTATTCGCTTTCAAACCCATAAAATTACACATTAGACTTGTAAGTGTTTGTGAGTAGGGTTTCATGTCGCGGTAACGGGACCGTACTTTCTCGTCGAGTCAACTTGGACAAATTTCTTTGAATACTCGCGCAAACCTCAAAAAGTTCATTGTTAATTCGAACGATAAATATCGAAGCTTGAAAGGAAATATTGACTAAGCAACATTGAGATAATTTTACTGGAGAGCAGTTTAAATTTGGAATTTTTAGAAAAAAAAAAATTTTTTGTAATCCTGCTACCGACGTTATTCTTACTGATTTGAATCCTTATTTTATCATCTGTAATGTGGCTTAAGCAAAACTTTTCTAAAAATTCCAACTTTAAACTGCTCTCCTGTAAAGTTAGCTCAATATCACAGTCAATGTTTCTTTTCAAGCATCGATATCATTTACACCAATTAACACATAATTAAAAGAATAACATAATTAAAATAATAACAAGCAATAACATTAAATACTACTTTAGCTGCCTTTAGCCACTTGGCTTGAAATTCTAACGTAATCTAACGAAAGAATCTTTGTAATGCATAGTTGACTGCCTTTTTCAATAAATAATAAAAAAGCACTTTGTGATTTATGGAAATATAGGTACAATGAACGAATAAAATAAATGTCTAGTGATAATCATGTGATAATAGAAGAAATATAGGTATGTTTTTTGCAGATTTCTTTGTTATTTAGCTCTTGTCCATTTAATGATATTGTAAAAAATATTCGTAACTCTGTATTTTTTCTCAACGGAGATAGATAGCGGACAAATTAAACAAACCTGGGAAACAAATTGTTCGTTCATGACTTTTTCTGTCAAATATTACTTACTGTCATACATTAAAGTATAATATTATACACTAACATACCTACTTACTTTTGGTAAAATCCTTAATTTAAAAAATCAAAGTTGTTTTTTTAGCTAATCAACGAAGAAAAAATGTTATTATTTTAAGTTATGATTTTTTATTTACTTAAATATTACTATAAACCATATTTTTTAAACATTTAATTAGTACCATTTCTTTTCAACTCTCTTTCAAGCCCTCGCTGCTCATGCACTACATATCTATACACATTATATTAAATGCAAAAAATGTTTGTACAGATGTCCTTTATAGACATGGTTTCATTTGAAAGGCAAAATAATACGAAGATGGTTTGAGACCACTAAAACAATGCATTTTCGATTTTTGACTTTTTCCATACAATTTTTTTCCGTAGTAGCGCACGCCGGGTATCCACTAGTAATACAATATAATTACAGATTAATGGTCCTTACTTAATGGTTCAAAATGTACAAAAATATGATTTATTAATCATGACTGTCAGAAATAATATAAAGGAAACAAAAGAAGAAAATGATTCTTAAAACAACGTTGGCGAGAAGTACATGATAAATTATCCATTAGAGAACGCATATTGAGATATTTGCCATTCAAGCACATATCCATTTAGAATGTTCCATGGATAAATTATGACTGCCGTTATGGCACATTAATATTCAATTTTTCTCCTTTTTCCCTCTGCATAATACTTTCCTTTGTGATTTTAATGCAAAAGTGTAATTAGAAATATTCTCTAGAGGAATATTTTATTAGGTTTTTATGAGCAGTATTACAGCTCGCTTTAACCAACCAGAGAGGAAATTATAAGATATATTTCTAGCATGCCTATTTACCTACTTCTTCGAAGCCAAGATGAATTTTATTTTTATCATGCCTATTAATGTTATTAATGGATACCGCATTGTTCATTTATTTTTTTAATCTTATTTATTTTTTATCTTGTCTGCTGAATGTGAGATCCCAAGGTTTATTAATAGCCTGCAAAGACGAGACTCTTGTCCTCGTAGAAGACAGTCCCGAACCAAAGAAATGCTCCAAGAATATATTATTATCAGAAACTCAACGTTCGCGGTATGCGAACTTTTTCAATGATAATACAGGCCGTGTTTGTCATACCAGTTTCTGTCCCCCCAGTGCAATAAATGATACAGTTGTAAGCGCATATTGTGACGGGGACAAAATAAACTCAAGAACCGTCT
>OZ010694.1:4830148-4895018 GCA_963932265.1 Thymelicus lineola | reverse complement strand
GAACCGAATATCAAATCACAGCTTCAAATCGCGTAAATAAAAAAGCGTCTTACTTACTACTGCGTCTCTGGTATTTTTTACTAGTCAAAGTCTAATTTGAATTTAAAATGGAATTAGTACTCATGTTACCAACAGTTATCAGTTAAAACCTTTTTGCCAATAAAAAACAATTTTAACAACATTGAATAGATCCAGAATAAATGATGAATATATCCAGTTTACCTGAATCGAAA
The DNA here is from genome assembly GCA_963932265.1 of Thymelicus lineola. Classification (NCBI taxonomy): domain Eukaryota; kingdom Metazoa; phylum Arthropoda; class Insecta; order Lepidoptera; family Hesperiidae; genus Thymelicus; species Thymelicus lineola. The sequence continues at coordinate 4,894,785 of OZ010694.1, read as the reverse complement.
TCAGACAATCTGTCAATCACGACTTGTTTCAAATTTGTTTTTGAATAAAAATTAAAAGCGAGTTCATAAAACAGAATGCCCTAAAGTAAAACAACATTTATTTTAGGTATTGTTTTAAAAACTCGATGGTTTTTTAGCAATATTTAGTTATTCAGACAATGATTTATCTCGATAGAATGGATAGGTATCAAATGTTCCTCACAATAGCAAAAATAAGGAGCTATGTATCGAATAAAAATCGCTTTTACGAAATTAGATTAGCGAGATCAGTGTCATCAATCTAGACGTATTGCGACGGCTTAGAATACTAACCCCAATCCCACGCCGGATGGGTGTCGTAAGAGGTGGCTGAATCCGGCCTGCTGATAATAGGGACCCTCGGAGGCATTATATTTATAATATTGATTTTAATATTTCATTACCATTAATACCATTAATTATTATTTTACCATATTACCATTAATACTATTATTATTTCACCGTGGGGTCCGCCTGGATAGCTACTACCGTCTTGCTTGGGTCAGCCGCTAAACGTTCAATTATATTATAGTAATGTACTGAGCATTGGTCCAATTTTATATCGTCACGTTTTTAGCGCCCATACCCTTAATATTATAATGAGATTACTTAAATCCCATTTTTTTCTTATTTTTATGTATTTTTTCATCAGGCACCCATGATACTCCACATTCTGAAATTTTACACGTGTTATTTTTCTAAAGGCTAAAATCCAAAAGAAAATATCATAATCAAAGTTACACTACAATTCAGAGTTTAACTATTATATAAACCTCAGTGGTATACTGACCTTACGAACAACGAAAGTATGTGAGTTCTTCAACGTTCAAAGGCCAAATATTACCAAATATTATTCTTAGTAACTATTCAATAATTGATGTTCCACAGGTGAAATTGACGGATCAAGATCGATAACATAATAAATTATAGCTAAATACTTGCTTTGATGTCAAACTGCTGCGGAGAAAATGATGTGGGTGTCCCTATAGTGTTGTATAGGGAAGTCGTTACCCTGTTTGACGTCTATGTGCATGAAAAGTTAGGTGAGTGACGTCGATGAAAATTATCGAGCATTACCGAAGCAGTCATTCTCAAAGCTGACTTCGGATAATCCTTAAGATATTCTACGGGATTTCAGAAATAGTAAGTCAATTTATACAACGCTTAAACGCGTACACAGTCATACCCCCGCAATAGATTTACCTGTGTCGCGGGTGGAATGAAAACACATAATACATCACAATTACACCCATGATCCGAGTACAAATATTTATCTGTCACATAAATATCTTTTACCTTTTACCTAAAACCCCCTCGTCAGCCATCCGCTGCATATGGAGAGGCTCCGGGATCTCCGATGAACGCACCGGTGCCTCCCCTGCGTACTGACCTCAAACCCGCCGTTGCCCTCTACGATCAGGATCGGCCCTCTCCCGATCCCGCTCGGCGGTCTCCTTCTTTACCATAATGGTTTCGCAGAAGGAGACCACAGCTTTCCAGGTAGTTTTTTCCGCCAGGTCACATAAATACCTGCCCCGACTGGGAATCGAACCAATGATCCCTCCCTTCGCAGGTAGGGTCGCTACCAATTAGGCTACATGGTCGTTTAGGTTGATTGCTAAAGCTTAAACTGAACGTATGTATTTTATTTTATTATATTATAATACTATTTAGTTTTATTGGAACGAAGTTCCTTATCGCGCGTTGTGAAAGGGGGCTAGACGGAAAATTACGACACTTTTTGATTTTACGAATGGCGACACTTTTTTTGAAGTGATTCAGTGAGTTTTACAGAGATGGCGCTGTACTGTACAACTTTCTGAATCACGCTAGCGTGATTAATTAAGTTTTACAGAGATGGCGCAGTACAACAAAACAATACTTAATCGAAAGGAACTTCGTTCCATCCGGGTGTCCCTTGACACCTCTCATGTTTTTTTTTGTTGTACACACATCTCTTTTGTACTCTTTTATTTTGTTTGTACACACACATCTTTTGTTTGTATCTCACACTTTCATACGTTACTATTGCATTTACTAAATCTATTTCAAAATTTACTTGATGCCAAACTTTAGTGCAAAAAATAATCAGTCTCATTTTGAAAAAAAAACAAATTTTATTTTATGTACTTTGTAACCTGTTTGATCCTACAAAAATAAAATATTGATACCGGTCAGCATTTCATGGAAAACCTTATTAAAGTGATTACATCATAAATTTTATGGAAAGCCATTACTTTAAGGCGGCCCCATTTAACGCTGTCATATAAAACTCTTACACGTTGCGTAACGTGTTATGAGAAACAATACACGTAAAGTTTGTAATAGACAAAAGTAGGTTTTAGCTATAAAACAATCCGTTTTGGGTGTGGACTGTAGAGTACACACTACACACAATAAGATTTGCTGTATGATAGGGACAAACACAAATGACAGAAACATATTAAAAATCATTGAAGTATAATGTCATAGAACAGACATCTCGAACAAAATGTGTGTCCCACCCGGGAGGTTCGATTTTTAAAATTAAGCCCCGATTCTACTTTCAAAATCGAACGAAGCCATTGAAGATTGAAGCCACGTGGCGCCAATGCATTGGGACATACATGGTGTTCGCGGTGTCGCTTCTATACGCTAGTAATAATACTTCAATGTTAAAAATTAAGATTTACGACCCTGTGAATAATTTAGGTTAAGTTTATAGAATATTTATTCTCAAAAAGACATACATGGTCACTTACATGAGACTATAAAATTAACGAAAGATAATTAAATAAAATCATTCATCATTGAAGGCATGTTATATAAGAGTAGGTACCTACTCATTTAACGCATTAAACGAGCAGTTGTAAATAATTATAATGCTTAATTATTATTAATATAACGACTGAAGCCAGTCCTAATATGCTGTAACAATTTTGATTTAAATTTTAATAGTATTTGAAACAGTTACGGACTGTAATAATTGTGATAATAATACCGTTATTCGTTTTTTTATTTCTTTTTTATTTTATTTATTATTATAATTATTGTACAACCGGCACAATCTAAGTAATGAAACAATAGTTTATAGGTATTAAGGTTTATAGGTAGGTTTATAGAAAGGAGTCAACTATATTTGAAAATGAAAAATGTTTTCAAAGAATCATTTAAAATTTTAATTATACATAATATTATTTGATATTAAAATAATTATTTATACGTCGTACCCATGTATCATGCACGCATATGTTTAAAGAAAAATGTAGGTGAATGTTATAATATTTATAACGTGAAACAATAAAGAAAACAAAAAACAGCATACAATACTTTTAAGTGCTTGAAAAAAGTTCTGCAAACGTAAGTAGTTAATTATTATGCAAGCAAATAAACGGTTTTCTTATGCCGTAATAAACGCTCAAAGTTCTAAGTGTTTTTAACCTAGGTTTTATAACTATGACCTACGTATGATTTACCGGTTGAGTTATTCAAACTAAAAGCTTACAAAAGTTTCATGCTTCGTTTACTAATATGAGCGTTTTATTCTCTTTATAATTATTTTTGCATGATACAAGCAAAAAACAGAAGCACGTGTAGAGAAAATTAGATGATCTCGTTCTCCATAATTAAGTACTTAGCTTTATTAAATGGTCCATGAATTCGTGCCATCGTGCTTTAATGTATAACTAATTACCCGAGTACGGCTAAGATTTTGCCTTAGGCTTATGATTTCAGCTTATGGTTTCATGATGTTTTTCTAACCTACTTAAATACTTATATCTTCGAAAGATACCTTCTGACTAATGAGCTATCTATGTGTCTTTAGTGTATTTATCGTCTACTGGTTACATGAACTCGTATAATGTGACACAACATTAAACTTAACATTCTCAAAGATATTTTGCAAAAAGCACCAAGTATGCACATTTCAACAATTTTCATTACATGATTTTTGGCCAGGAGCGTTCCTATAATATATCATACATTCATTACCATCTTATAATCTGCTTGTGATCCGTTGGATTTTTGTAAGAGAGAACGGCATTTGTACGGCTGTAAAGGCTGATAGGGCCAACAGCAAATCGCAATTCGAAATATAAGACTCAGGTACTTGAATATTGAATAAGAACATGGCTTCAACCCATTAATGTCCCACTACTGGGCAAGGGTCTCTCCTCTTGAGGAGGCCTAGAGCATACTCCACCACGCTGCTCCAGTGCGGATTGGTGGTGGGGTTAGTGGCCAACCCGAGTGTCGGTCCAATAAGAACATACCTTTTAGAATACCTTAAATACCTATGGGAACATTGTGAAACAGACGGCTTATTTTCTTTATTTACCTACTGTTGTTTTTTAATATGCAACATAATTTTTTGAAGTAATTGTTAATTATCCACTTTTTAGTTTTTTTTACTATCCCTCAAAACTTTGAAGGTCATTTTCATATTATTATTACTTTTTCATTGTCTATCCTCATTTTTACAATTTGAAAAATTTTCAAAGTCGTTACTTATACAAGGAGCGGTTTTTCTGGTTCATAAATCTAAGCAATCTGAATCTTGCTCAGTTACATACCTAATAAATCAGTAAAGTAACCTTACATTAGATACTTCAAGGAGCTTTCTTTCCTCGAAGGAAATGATATATTGCATTTCAAATTCGATCACAGTCTTAAAAAAATGTGATATTCGCAGAATTTTATCAGAGGTTCCTGGATATTTCCCAAAAAGATAAACTGCAACATTTGATTATTATGTTCATCCCTTCCCATGTTCATTATGTCCCACTGTTGTGTCTCACAATGTGAGGTGTAAGTAATACATATGCATGTAAATAATATTAATTAATATTAGTAGTAATATAAAGTTTTTCTGCCCAATCGTAGCAAAAGGCGTAGCGATATCGTAGCGACTTAACCTGAAACTACTTTTCATTTTTGTTGCATTACAAGTACCGAATTCAATTAATTTATTAAATAACTCATTAAATCCCATTAGGATCTCATTAGGTCCCGTATATACGGGACCTTCATTCAACGTACACATGACGAATTTACGTCATGTGCGTCGAAATGGTACACATTTCTCCACAATGAATGTAGAAGTTTAAAAATAAATATATTAAGTTTAAACAATTTCATTTCTCAGTAGTGGTTAAAGATTAACAGTTTTAAATCTTTTAGTTCAAATCACGCAACATACCATTTAATTCCCGCAAAGGGATAAAAGAAATCGCTGAGGTGTTATTTAAACATTTTATAAACTGCACTTGTCTAAAGAATCTACTGAAGCTATGCAAATAATTTCGCAAAACTAACCGAGTTATATTAAACAAAGTTTATAGGTCACAGGGAAACCTAGATGGGAGTCCCACTTTGTAACAACTCCATTACTCGAATCAAAGTAGACCTACGAATATATCTTAGCGATGTGAATTTTATTTATATCTGATATGAAATATACAGTTCAGGATTCTATATGTTGGTTTCAACCCATTAATGGCCCACTACTGGGCATGAGTCTCTCCTCTTGAGGAAGCCTAGAGCATACTCCACCACGCTGCTCCAGCTGCGGCCAACCCGCAGTCGGCCAGCGTGGTAAACTATGGCCTGAATCCCTCACGTTTTGATAGGAGACCTAAGAGATAATGATGACTATGAAATCTATTGAGCATATACCTAATTTTATGTGTATGGACCATCTATTCTCTAACATGTTTGTATTTTAAGGGTCATTATTTAAATCATGCTCTTCCGCCATCTTGCCAAAGTCAACAATAATTGAGAGACCCCTTTACACAAGTTAAATTTTCATGTGTCAGAATACGTAAACTATAATTTAAACTTCGTTCGCATATAGATGGGATCCTGAGCATATTCCTCCTTAATCCACCGGTGTAAATTGGGTCAAGGTAGCGAACCCGATTGACCGAAGTTTTTTGCCACTATATGTCTCTGACGTGGTTTAAACGAATATGATCAAGTAGTTAAGGTATTTTAGGTCAACCAAGCCCGAAGTAAGCATCAGTTATAATTTTGAAGCTACTATTATTAACTTGTTAACTCTTAATAACTGGGCCCCAAGTCTGCTATTACAATAGTGTCAGAATAGTCTATCATTGATTTCATAATTGTTGATTTTGACAAGTTTGGTAATCTACTAATATAATGGCGTCATTATGACTTTCCAATGGTCAGCCACTGACATTCCATTGAAAGAAATGGCGTCTATGGGTAATCTCGTACATAATGACAAATGAATGACGGACCTATGCAGTAATCTGCTAAAATTTTGACAGTTCCTTTGATCAGTGACATACCATTAGAACGTCATTGTGCAGTCATTGCTTTCTTTACCATTTATTTGCTTTATATTGTTTTCTTATTGCAATTTACCATTTATAAGATAGATAGATAAGAAGCAAGATATTCCGGTCCAACGTAAAAACCGTGTTGTTGTACGGATGTGAGACGTGGAAGGTCACAAAAGACATCTCTTGCCAACTCCAGGTTTTTATCAACCGCTGTCTTCGCCGTATACTCGAAGTTTACTGGCCCGAGAAAATCTCCAATCTAGAGCTGTGGGAACGCTGCGGTGAGACTCCGATCGACCAGCAGATTAAACGCCGAAAATGGAACTGGATCGGCCACACGCTCCGAAGGGATCCTGAACATATTAAGAAGCAAGCCTTAGACTGGAATCCCCAAGGAAAGCGTAAACGTGGTCGTCCTAAGCAGACCTGGCGGCGGACGATCATCGCAGAGGCGAAAACAATAGGGAAGACTTGGAATAAGTTAAGCGAGAAGCTCAAGACCGTACGGGATGGCGACGCACTGTGGACGACATCTGCCCCATCTAGGGGACACAGGAAAATAAGAAGAATTTACCATTTACGATTTATAACCTTATTTATAACCATTATATTTTCCAATTTATCTTGAAAAAAATAGTTCTATTGATCTGAGTCTCCTTCGAAACGAACTCCTAAAAAACAAAACAGTATAAAATATAAATTTTCTCATATACCAACCTATAAAATTTAAAATTCTCTCCTCTTGAGGAGGCCTAGAGCATACTCCACCACGCTGCTCTGGTGCGGATTGGTGGAGGGGTTAGTAGCCAACCCGAGTGTCGGAAGTTTTCAAACCACCCGAGGGCCTCCGATATGGCTTAACGACTGTTGTTATCATGTGATAACAACCCGGACCAACGACTTTACGTGCCCTCCGAAGCACGGAATCGCTCAAGAATTTTTGCCACTAGCGGTCACTCATCCAACTACCGACCGCGCCCGCTGTTGCTTAACTTTGTCGATCACTTAAGATCGACGCAAGCCGCAGGGCTATGAACGATGAACCTAATGTAATAATAGTATCTAATCAGAATCAGTTGATATAAAATAAAAAGATCTTCAATATTTTAATCATCATTTGAATAACAAATCACAAATATCACAAATTTTACCTTAAATAATAAAAATAATATCGTCGTAAAAATATTATTGCGTTGTGAGTTTTTTGCTATTTACGAACTTCCTACTCCTTCAGATTGCTTTTAACACTAATAAATAATATGTAAAAATATATTATAAATGTAATCTGGCATGAATAAATGTTCAAATTTAGTAGTAGTTTTTCGAAAATCATTTCTGGCAATACCACAATACCATTATAACACAATTCTATTACGAGATCATTGTCCGACCAATGATCGACCATTATGAATTAGCAGATTACGAACTTTTAGCAAAATGACAATGGGATCGTGTTGGAATGACGAATATCATAAAAATAGCAGACTTGGGACCCTGTACCGAGCATTCAAAGTGTTAGGGTATCAATCATTATTTTAAAAACCTTAAAGTCTTATTTTGTGTGTATGCCGGCTATTTCCATAAAAAATTAAGGATGGTCGATTTTCCCTTGACAGTGTATAAAAATGAAATAAATCTTAAAAGTCAGCTAATTGAATTGTATATTATTAGACTCATCACAATATTAAAAGAAAGGCAGGAAAAAAAGATTGTAATCTGTACTAATCTATATTATTATTATAAAGAGGAAAGATTTGATTGTTTGCATTGAATAAGCTCCGAAACTACCGAACCGATTTGAAAAATTCTTTCACTGTTGGGAAGCTACACTATCCCCGGGTGATATAGGCTATATTATTATTTTTTACTATTTTTCCCGAAGCGAAGCAAGGGCGATTTCCTAGTAATATTATAAAGAGGAAAGATTTGATTGTTTGTTTGCATTGAATAGGCTCCGAAACTACCGAACCGATTTGAGAAATTCTTTCACTATTGGGAAGCTACACTATCCGCTGATGACATAGGATATATTATATTTTTTTTACTATTTTTCCCGAAGCGAAGCGAGGGCGATTTCCTTAATATTTATATATATTAATATATATTTACGTCAATTGTAAAAGTAATAGTTATTATTTGCTTTGAACGCATCTCAACTTCCTTTTTTACATCGTTCCATTTAATGACTTCATTCATCTCTGTTATTGAGGTTTCTGTTCTGATCTATTGGTACAGATGTTGACATCTAGACGTTGCCTCTCTTTCTAGTCATAACTCTTATCCTCTCTGACAACGTCAGGGTTGTCTTTTTTAAGACATGTGTGTTAGATTAAGAATGGAATTACATGGAGTATCAGCTCTTCTGAATTTGGCCCGACACGTCGAACGCAGCACGTACTGTCACATTATACCAAAAGTACGGAATGCGCCAGGCCTGGCACGATTGAAACGGATGAAATTAAATGAAATTAAATAAGTTTTATTCGATGTAGGTTTGTTACAAATACTTTTCGAAAGTAGTTAAAATGTTAATAAATAAATGTAAAGTAACTAAATTTAAAATACAAAATCTACCTAAAAACGATTGGATAAATAAAAACATTATAAAAAGCATAAATGATAGAAATCAAATTTGGCAACAAATAAAAAAAGATTCAATCAAAGACAAAGAAAATCTTATAATAAAACACCAAAAATCAAGGAATCAAGTTACGGAACTAATAGCTAAAACAAAAAGTAAGTATTACTATGACTCTTTTGAAAAATGTAAATATAAACCAAAAAGAATGTGGTCATTGATAAAAACATTGTGTAATAACAAAATAAAATCAAGCAATACTCCCCCAAAACTAAAAACACATTTAGGAGAAATAACGGACGGAAACCAGATTTGTGAGGAGTTTAATTTATTTTTTGCGACAGTAGGCTCCATTCTTGCCAGTAACATCCCATGCGGAAATTCAAATATAGTTATATCTAACAAAAAAGTCTATAGTGGTTATCAGTTCTCAAAGTTGGAGGCTTGCACCGAATCTGAAGTTTCATATATTATTGACCATTTAGACGCTAACTCAAGTTCCGGAATAGACGGCATTAATACTAAGGCAATTAAATGTATGAAAAAAGCAATCTTATCTCAACTTGCACTGTGTATAAACTCTTGCTTTGAGACTGGAATATTCCCAGATGAACTTAAGATTGCCAAGGTCACACCGATATACAAATCTGGTACGAAAACAGATCCATGTAATTATCGACCTATTTCTGTCTTGCCCGTCATCTCAAAAATTTTTGAAAAATTAATATATAAACGTTTAGACAAATATCTTCAATCAATTAACTATTTATCTAATCATCAATATGGATTTGTTCCACGATCAAATACTTTGGCTGCAACTCTAGACCTGGTCACGAAAATAAGATCAAACATAGATTCAGGAAACATAGGACTTGGCATATTTGTAGATATAAAAAAAGCGTTTGATTCTATCAGCCATTCTCTTCTTTTAAAAAAGCTTTCTAATCTAGGTATCTGTGGTATTGCCTTAAAAATGTTTGAAAATTATTTAGATAATAGAAACCAAATTGTCAAGATTGGTCACTATAAAAGCTCTCCACAACCTATAACATACGGTGTGCCCCAAGGGTCCATTTTAGGTCCCCTCCTCTTTCTTATCTTCATTAATGATATTACTGAGCTTCAGCTGAGTGGGGAATTGTCACTCTATGCTGATGACACTTGTATTTTTTACTTTGGCAGTTCCATAAATGAACTCATCTCTCGAGCACAAACGGATCTTAACTTACTGCAAAAATGGTATGCAGCTAATCTTTTAACTATTAATGCGTCCAAAACTTCATATGTTATATTTAGAGCTAAAAATAAAAAATATAGTGCCTTTACACCTCTCACTATAAGTGGAACAAAACTAAAAGAAAAGTCAGAGGAAAAATATTTAGGTCTAATGTTGGATAGCACATTATCATGGAAGGCGCATATAAACAAAATTAGATCTAAACTCTCCTCCCTCTTAGGTTTATTATACGGATGCATCCGATGTATTCCTTACCGAATCCGATACACAATATATAATACATTAGTTAAACCACATCTAGAGTATTTAATAGAAATCTGGGGAAGCACTTATAAAACAACTCTAAAAGATCTTCAAATAAGCCAAAATAAAATTATAAAACTACTATTTAATTATGATTTCCTAACACCGTCCGAAAAATTGTACAAAGAAACTAAAATTATGAATATTTACCAGACCTACTGGTTTAATAGTTGTATTACAATAAAAAAAATTCTAGATAATAAAATAAATACACAAACAAATTTTTTAACAAACAGATGTATGGGCAGAAGGCTTCCACGCCAGGCTAACAATATATTTATTCCCAAAACCCGAACAAACTATGGTAAAATGAGCATATGTTGTAAGGGAGCAAAATTATATAATGAACTTCCAAAAGAAATTAAATTAGCCAAAAGTTTGTCAATTTTTAAAAAACAATTAAAACAACATATATTTCTCCATTGCTAAATCCGTCCCTGGTACTTGTTCCACGTCGCGCTGGTTGTTGATGCACTTATCGCTTAAACAGCATTTTAATTTTCAAACTACCTACCTAACTTTTTATTAAAATGTAAGCAATATCAACCCAAAACTCATCTTTACTATATAAAACTCTAATCTGTATGCTCACAATATAGTGTATGTAATTTTAATGTATATTCTCATGCAGTGAAATGTAATTTCTTTTGAGAATAAAGATTCTTTAACCACAAAGTCACTCAACGCCATCGCTTCAACAAATCCCTATTTTGATAGTTCTGCAATACGTGACAATATACAAAGTGAGAGGCTATAGAGTATAGACATACACGAGTACCTACTGCTTTCGATATAAATACATTATTAGTACTCATGGTATATTACTCATGGTATATTACTCATTCTAAACACTGTCTTTGCGACATTACTACGTGACGCCAAGGATTCCTAGAAATGCCTAGTTAAGGCATTTAAATACCTCTTACTCGGATGTGGCTACAATTTACGATACCAGCTCAAGCACATATGCTAATAGCCACTCTGCTGCTAAGTGCTAAGTGGATTGCTTAACAACTAGGCAATCATCTTGCACAACCCGGTTTAATGCTAGATAATTATTGACCATCCTAATACTGTGAAATTGTTCTAAATTCTGTTTCTAACTTCTTACTTCTTCTTGGTCTGGTTCCTTATAGTATACAGCAGTGGTTCTGCAAACAAATTTAATTTCGTTTATTCATATTGAAATTGAGGAAGGAGACGAGAGTTAAGTATGTATAATTAATTAGCTAATATTGTTATTGTTAATATTTTTAAGTATTTTGGAGCGTAAGTAGTATTTTGAGAGTTGTGGTTCTAGTGAAAATCGTTCTTTATCGCGAAAGTGACCATCATTCTCTTTTTTTCATGAAAAATTTAATACTTGACCACTTCCTGACGGGAAGAGGCAATATAGGCCGAGATGTCGAGTGCCTTCACCAGCATTTAGGTAATATTGTACTTAATATTAAGATTTATCTTGTTTGAGATCTGTATACCGTATGATTCCGATGATACGTCTGATACTTTGGTATCAATATCTAATCTAATCATTTGGAATTCCCCAGGCTATATTATGTACTAAGTAATAAATTAGAACCATAATATTATAGAGATTTATCTATAGTAAGATGTGTAATATTGTTATTAATGTTAACTAATGAAACCGTAGCTCAAATGTAACCTTTTTATTGCTCACATCACGGAGTCAGTATGAGTTAGTATGAGTACACAAAATAATATTGTATGTATAAAAAGAGGCTTACTCTGATGTATGTATCTATCAACAATATAAATGTCAGTGTTAGCAGGTTCTACAATCAATCATAGATGATATATGACGTTTGAAACGCTCATAAGTCGATAGATTGTGATTATCGTTGGTGATCGACTAGATTAAGACGGGATTGAACAACTTTCTACGAGCGACGTATCAGCTGAAGGTAAGTAATCACCGTCAAAGTGTAAGTCAAGTGAAAGTCATGTTATTTATTTCGTCATAGGAAGTCGAACCACATAAGTAAAAAAGGAAAAATGCCCTGTAGTGAACATTGAAGCCATAACTGTCTCTGAATTAAAAGGGCAAAAAGTATTCGAGTTAGTAAAAAAATAGTACAACTTTTCGCTGTCGCGCCATTTTTACCCCGATTACAGGTTCTCAAACTTATCATTGTAGAAAATTGTCGACTATCAAGGACAATCCTCTTTGATAGTCAACAATTTTCTACAACTCCCTGAGTTAAAAATGTTTATGAAAAAAGTTTTACTTTGAAGTGGTTTTTGATTAGATCACCATAAGCAAATGTCATAACTTCTGTAGTCAAAACGTGTTTATTACCCACAAGAGGTCGCAGTGTTAGCGGCCACTTGGAGAAAGACTGTTGCAAAGGTAACATGACTGACACAAGGCAATCAAAACTGCCAGTTTCTTTTACATTTCTTTATTCTATTATTTCCATAAACATTATACAAGCAGATTATATTTTTAAAAGTTATTTTAGAGATATTAGTAGATACCTTCATAGGTTGATACGAACTTCATATAAAATGTAAATCAAACAACAAATAAAAAAAAAACCGACTGCGTAAAAAAACTATAATAAAAAGATAATAAAGAAAATGTGTACAATTCACACGTGGTAGAAGTGAAACTTTCCAAAATTTTGGTTTCAAAATAATGAGATGAAAAAGCAATAAATCGAATCTAAAAGCAATAAATCGAAGCGCCATCTATGAATACAACTTAGCATTTTTACTGTCTGTATAATCGGTAGGTCAATCGACAGAATGAAAGAATGAAATTCTTATTTTTTGTTGATAAATTCTTTAAAGTCAAAGTCAAAGTCAAAATATTTTATTCATATAGGTATCACTGATACACTTATGCACGTCATTTTTTGGCTTTTCGGAAGGTGCTTTGTCGTGGAGGAGAAGAAAAGCCTAAAGAAACTCCTCAGCACATCTTTTAAAAAAATATTACAAAAAAAGATAATAATACAAAAGTATTTACTATTCTGAGCGGAACTGGTTGCAGAGCTGGTCATTTCCATGCGTCTTTGTCATTTAAATACTCGTCTACACTATAATATCCCTTGCCTAACAATTGTGTCTTTACACGTTTTTTGAAAGTTTCTATTGGCAAGTCACGTATTAATTTTGGGATTTTATTATAAAAATGTATACCAAGCCCTATGAAAGATCGCTGCACTTTACTTAGGCGGAACGAAGGCGTAACTAATTGATGCATTCTTTTCGTATGGCGATTATTAATATCAAAATTTTGTTTATACGCGTTTATATTCTTCCGTATAAAAACTACATTGTTAAAGATATACTGGGAAGCTACTGTAAGTATACCTATTTCCTTGAACTTTTCACGCAAAGATTCCCGAGACCTAAGTTTATAAATAGCCCTAACTGCCCGTTTCTGGAGTATGAAAATTTGTTTTATATTGGCTGCTTTGCCCCACAGCAAGATGGCATAAGACATAACACTGTGGAAATAAGCAAAATAGACTATCCTAGCAGTTTCGACGTCTGTGTACTGCCTTATTTTCCTGACAGCAAAAGCAGCCCTACCGAGTTTTGTCGCGAGATTTGTTATATGTGGGCCCCATTGAAGTTTACTATCTAAGGTCACCCCTAAAAAGACCGTCGATTCCTCCATATGCAATGTTTCGTTATTTAGTTTAAGAGATTTGCTGACTTTTTTAACATTAGGTAGCACAAACTCTATACATTTCGTTTTTTTTGCATTTAATAGTAAATTATTGATAGTGAACCAACGCGATACATGCGAAAGAGCACTATTTACGTCGTCGAAATTTACTTTATTCCTTTCACACTTAAATATTAGTGATGTATCATCAGCAAATAGTACAATATCCGCTTGGTTCTTTACATAATGTGGTAAATCGTTAATGTATACCAGAAAAAGAAACGGACCCAAGATCGAGCCCTGCGGTACACCCATCACAGCCGGTGACCCCGATGACTTAATATCGTTTATGCTGACTTTTTGTATTCTATTACTCAAATAAGACGCGATCAAGCTAAGGGCCTTGTTTTTTATACCATAGTGGCCAAGTTTAAACAGCAATGTTTCGTGCTCAACACAATCAAATGCCTTAGATAAGTCACAAAATACTCCTATGGCATTATGTGACGCCTCCCATGCTTCAAATATATGCTTTAATAGCCTAGCCCCGGCATCGGTTGTACTACGGCCTTTAGTGAAACCGTATTGCTCAGGATGTAATAATTTATTATTGTTGAAATGGGTTAGCATTTGATTCAATATTATCTTTTCGAAAATTTTACTAAGGGTTGGTAAAACAGAAACTGGTCTATAGTTATTAAGATCAGTTTTTTCACCTGTTTTAAAAAGTGGAATAATTTTGCTGCATTTCATAAGATCTGGAAAGATACCTAGATCTATACATTTATTAAAAACTACGACCAAATATGGAGCTATAATACCTATAATATGCTGTATTATTTTCACCGAGATGCCCCACAAATCACCCGTATTCTTTACCTTCAGAGACTGAAAGGCCTTAATTAAGTCTCTAGCGGTTATATGTTGAAATTCAAATAAAATATTACATTCATTAATATGATTTTTTAATATAGAAAGTGCTTCCGTCGGTGAAGAAGCTAGTGAACTGGTTAATGTTATAGGAATATTACGGAAGTGATTTTCAAATTCGCTTGCCACGTCTTTATCAGCACTGATTATATTATTATTAATCAATAATTCGTAATTGAAATCACAGGACTTTGCGTTACCGTTCTCACTGTTAATTATATTCCAAGTGGTTTTTATCTTGTTATTCGAATTAATAATTTTGTTCTTTATGTACATTGATTTCGCCTGAATACAAACAATTTGAAAATATTTTAAAGAGCATTTGAAAGTATTTAAAAACAGTATAAAAATAAAACTAAAAAAAAATAAAACTAAAAAAAAAGAAATACTGTGAGACGCGAACCTGCGCATCAGGTATTGTGTATCTAAGTCCTGACCATTGAGCTACGGAGAATTTAATTTCCAAGCCGAAATTAGCGGTTATATTATCTTACCTGTCGTTGCATCCGGTTTCAAATCACTAACGATTCTAAAGAAGTTTCACTTCAAAAATAAGCCGTGGTTTAGAATGTTGTCTAAAGTAACACTTTAAACCATAGAAAGATTAACAGTTGGGACCCATTCTTCAAACAGTCAAATCTTGTTTGTTTTTTCCCAAGCAGCCCTGTAAAATTTAAATGGATCCCGACTGTTTATCCTCCTATGGTTTAGTTGTTCAGTCTTTTAACAACATTCTGTACTACTGGGCTTATTTTTTTCCTTTTAGTTTTTTACGGCTGGGTGTTTTGTTTTTTTTTAATATTTTTTTATTTTACACTTTTTAAAAAGGATTCATTTCAATAAATGTTGTCATTTCAATAAGGGAGCTAATAAATTAGCGAGAATGGTTGTATAAACAACTTTAAATCGTTATCCTAAACTGTTACTTAAAATGAAAAATGATAAAAATAATCTAAAAATCATTTTTGAATACCTATTCAACGATACCTCACTCGACAGATTTTGAGAAAAACAATTTTTTGAAGACAAACAATATTGCGCCAAAAATCGGCCATCTTGATTTATTTTCAATTTTGATATACCCAGTGTCACTTCCACAATTACGACACCTTTCAAGCTGAAATCGATCAAGCCGTTACGCTACATAGCGTGACATACATATATACAAATACCGTTATATAAAAAAGGTGATAAGAATACAATTCTTTAAATATTTGCATGCTTGGACAAGCTAAATGAGTGAAAATTATATTAACTATATTAAAATACCACCTTTGTACTACCACATTTACAGCCAATAAATGATTATGATTACATACATACATACATACATACATACATACATACATACATACATACATACATACACTCGAAAAACATAATCTTCCTTCTAGCGCAGTCGGGTAAAATGAAAATAAACCGATTAAAAGCCAAAGGTGAGTATGGAATAAAATCTCGTATAAAAGAAGGAATGCGATGATTCAATGATATGCAATAAGAGTTGGGGAACTTATTACGTCTCAGCGAACAGCAATACAACTCTCCAACTATCTCATACGAAGTTTTTAGCGGATAGCAAAATTAAATTGTGCTTTTTATAGAGAGACACGTGTCTATGTATTTTTTATAATAGGACAGTACGTGCGTGACTAATTAAATTATAGGTATAGAAATAACAATAAAATCATACATAAGATAGGTATATATGTAAATATTTTTGTGTTGTAGTTCTTTACTTAAGTAATATGAATTTCAGCAACATGATTTTTTTTATAAAAAAAAAAGTTTATGAACAAAATATTCATGAAATAATCAACGCAAAAAAATACACCATTTTGGTAAAGTAAGGAGCCAAGAATTTTTTTCTTCTTATTTGATAATTTTTTTTGTCCTCATATTTTTTTCTATCGCCTTTTCTTGCTTCAGATACTATTTGACAAAAAAATAGTGACTGTTCAGGTTTTAGATTTAGTAAATGAAATTGAGATTTTCTTGAATAAATACTTTTCATTTTCTTGAGGCATACAAAGCTCTTTGTAACATGAAAATGTCAAAAAGGAGAAGAGAAAGGGAGCAGAAACGGATGGTGCTGCCACCTTACTAAGTTTCTTTCTTCATCACAATAATAACGACAAGATAAAATTTTCTATAACAGAAACGGCTGCTGAATATAACGTACTTATCTAGTTATATAAGTGTATCAATAAACACAAAAGCTAGTAATATAAAGACGGGGCAAGTGCGTGTCAAGCCACGCGCAATGTAGGGTTCCGAAGTAGTAAGTTGATTGACTATTACTCATTAACTACTTAAGCTAACATAGCCGTGATAGTTTTCCTTGTAAATTCATCATATAACCTATTTTTAAGATTTTTTTCACTTGCCCAACTCCAACCGTTTAGCCGGCAGGGGGGACACTTGACTCTAACAAAAATTAACACCTTAAAGACAAATATTTCGCAAACGGACCTCTAAATCCAAAAATTTTTTTTGAAAACCTATAATATTTTTGAAAGACCTTTTCAACGATACCGGTCCCACACTATGGGGTACGCGACGAATAAAAAATTCATCATCACGTTACCTGTGGGGGATGTATCCTAAGAAAAAATGTTTTTCAATATTTTATTGTACGATTCTGGAGTTTTAATACATATAATAAATATATTATAATAATTAATAAATATACCATGCCAAATTACAGCTTTCTGGCTCTAAGGTCTCAGCGCTTTGCTTCGAACAGACGGACAGATGGACAGACGTAAAGACGGACGGACAGACGAACGGACATGAAGAAACTATAATATAAAGGTTCCGATTTAACTTCGGAACCCTAAAAAGTATGTATTAGGCCCCCAATTATGTGAGATATCTAAATACAATATTACCAGTAATTTTAACGTATCTTCCTAATTGACTGAATGGCACAAACAATACACGAATATCCATCACGGTGTCGATTCGTGACAAATCCTTTTTTCACGTTCTAAATCCCCGGAGTCTGATAAATGGACGAAGACACATCAGTCATTCCCCAGATATTTGTAAAACGGATTACCTGCCATTTGACGGAGAACTCGATACGTAGGCCGACATCATAATTTGAGTAAATAGGAAAAGCGAGTGTTTTCCGTTTTTATGTTTAATAAATATTATTAATTATCCAGTAACCGCCTTGGCTTTCATTAAGTACCCGCCCGCACTTGATCAAATCTTTACACGGGATTCTTTAATTGACATAATTTATCTTTATATTGCTTAAGGGCTTTATCACACTGACGGGTTCTAAGCGGATTCAAAGCGGAACGGGTGCGCAGCGAACACGCCGCGCTTCCGCATACAATGTACAATACGCTCTCTGAACACACACAACAAAATGATGTCCGCGACGTATTCGCTGCGCACCCGTTCCGCTTTGAATCCGCTCGGAAACCGTCAGTGTGATAAGGCCGTAAGTATTTAGGAAGACTTGCGTGGGAAAACATGTCCAATACTACGTGTTAGCCCCTTTGAGAGACTAATGTTTTGCTGTGTGGTACACAAGGCGAATATCATCTTCGAATGCGCAATTTGAAACATCCGGGAATGATCTCCACTATGTGCACAGAAACTATTTTAAAATACATATCTACGTAATATATTTGGCTAATGGGATGAAATTTCGAGGGACTGGGAAATGGGCTATGGGTAACTATGGGCACGTGCATCACAACTGAAATATAGCATATATAAAATCTATTATGCAACTTCAAATACTTCAATGCAGTAACCTCGATAAATCAGGATCAAATTGTCACTTGATTTTGGGTAGAATTCTACATTTAAGTATATAAATAAAGCGCATTAGTCTTATAAGATAGATTTTGTTTATCAGTTTGGCAGAACCTGATAAGATTTTCTTGCACCATACAAACACATTAACAGAAATGGTATTTATAAACGTCACATTGTTATCTTTCTGCTCAAGCTCTACACTGCTTGCGATTGAGGGTGCATACTGTGCATACACTACCTTCCTGTACATTAATGCTTTAATAATAATATTGATAATATCCTTACGCGAAGTTCTCCAATAGGCTGGCTTCTGCTGACTTTTACCACATCCTAGTCTGCCAGCATGGGATTGAGTAAATATTCTCGGCTGACCCAATACGGCCAAAATGTCGCAGAAGTTACAAACACATTTAGGACAAAACTGATAATATTGACTAGATTAATGATTCATCTAGTTTATTATGATAATACTTTAATACTAGTTTTCTTCTGTGTTAATACAAACATCTGTATCGGTTTGTTCTAAATAATTACAGCACATTCATACAGTTTTACTAGGGAAAAGATCAAAAGGCTACCGGTGACGCTCTTACGATCACATAATCCGTTTATTCCTCACTACACCTCGGCCCGCGACAATCACCGCGTTTTCTGGACTAATAAGTACTCTATATATTATTCTAGACCATGGAATACGTGTATGCCAAATTTCATGAAAATTCGTTGAGATTTTTTTGCGTGAAAGAGTGACAAACATATTATCTTCTAACTTTCATATTTATAATATTACATACTATACACTATGTACAAAAAAATAATTCCATATCCAACATCCATCTAACATTCCAATTTCCACGATAACAACTGATAACTTGGTGAGGACATTCGATAAAGTGGAAAATATGCAATTTTGCACACCTGTTCTTCTGTGAATAAATCAACGGTCCCTACGTATAAAGCAACATGTTAAAAACCGAGCTTTACAGGAGAGCGTTTTTAAGGATGAACTATGCAAGACCGTGCCGGGTACAACAAACCAAAAAAAAATTATAAGAATCGTTGGATTTATGCTACAATTCCGTGTTTTTTTAATTGTTTGACTATTATTTTTTTGAATATTGTTGTATTTTGATTAATTTAATTTAATGTCTACTGACACTTAAATATTAATAGGATTTACGTGACATGTTAATTTAATTGATCATAATATATACCTATAATATTTAGAATCAATTTATAGTACCTTAATCAATTTTGTATTCCAAAAATTGGTAGAGTAAGCGAGCTATGTATTAATGTAACCATTCCTATATACCTACCTTATTTCACAAATAAAATATTTGATTGATTGATTGATTGATTAATTTATTAATTGATTGAAGACCGCGTTCACCCCGAGCGGCATTTTTAAACACCGTATAAAGCTATATGTATTACATGTCCGCATTTACAGCACCTGCTCGTTGTAATTACTATACTTGTTCTCTTATACGACTTGTATATCTAGTAAAATACATTATATTGGAATAAAAATCTTCCATCATCATTCACCTGGTGGACCACGGACACTTTTCTTGCCGGAGGTTTACCTAAATGATGAGTAATACGTAAATCAAAAAATATAATATAGTATAGCCATATTCCACCTAAAAGAAATAACAAAATCTAAAACCAACAAAAAATTTACATTTTGACATGTCTTTTTATACGCAGGGACCGTCGAAATACAACTAAACCATTGTAACATATATCATGAGAAATGAGAATCTGCGGACTTAAAGAATCTGCCCGAAAAGCCCAAATCGGTATATGTCTCATTTTCCATTTCCTGTGAAAATGTTGTGGGAACCAACGATAACCAGAGCTCCTGTAGTACAGGTTCGGGGGTGTGAAATATTGTATATTCTTACCACCTCTTTTACTTTCTTGCTAATTCCCTATGTTACTTTTATAAAAATAGACGTTTATTTACATTGAATTGTTAGTTATGTGGTTAGTTATGCTGTGTTAGATGTAAACCTACAACAAATATTTTGTCAAAACGTTTTTCCACAGTATTAGCAGATAAATTTATCGACATCTTAAGTACTTATGTACAACTACTGTGCCATGATAAAATCTTAATATCAGTGACAATTCTTACGATAGCCAGCTCTTATCGACTAGCGGCTATCAACGAAATATCTAGAATTCTAGACAATTTGCCCTGAAAGACCGGAGTGGTTTCAGCTTTCTTTTTAACTACCAACAAAACATAATGGTGATTATTATCTATTTTGGTATATGTATAAAGACATTCTTTACCTGTATAACTAAATTATAGGTATCCCGATAATTACGCAAGATCTCAATCGACTAAAACACAATTGCAACTTGTGATATTGTAACTTAATTATACTTAGAGTATAAAGCATATAGAATAGGGTTAAATATAGACAGCACATAAGGGCATTATAGCACCCATATTATTATCAGTCGCTACTCTAACAACAGAAGAAGAAGTATGGTCCAATCAATATTCCTACAATATTATATAATATGCGAAATGATTATATTTTGATAATTTTCTAAATGTTCAATAATGTGTTTCTAGTTTCTAACGTCTCCATTTTTACTCATCCTTATCTTACCAGCTGGGAAACTGCTTTTTCTGTTTGTCGGCAACATTTTACCACGTAAACGACAGTAAGGGTGCCTTTCCATCAGAGATGTGCTATGCAGCTATGCTGCGAAGATGTGAAATCTATGCTACGAAAATATGTGACCGTTTCCACCAATACTAAGCTATGTAACTGTGCGAGGAAGATGCGCTATGAAGATGCGCCGCCGCAAAGTAGCTGCGCGAGAAAGATGCGCAGCTCGAACTATGCTATGTATCGATAGTAGGGAAGCGGCGATGGCGGCGCGGTGAGGGGAGATCCACTCACGGCGGCCCATAGCAGGCTTCCATAGCACGCATCCTTCCATATAAAAAACATGTCTTAGTTGAATCCGTTTCCACCAGTGCTAAGCTATGTGCACCATTGAATATGATTGGTGGATATCAAACGCATCCATAGCAACGTAGCATAGCACATATCTGGTGGAAAAGCAAATCTTGCGTAATTTTTGAATTAATAGGTCTTAGTATATTCGCAGCCATAATAGAGGCTTCATCCATGGATATACCACTCTAACTGGATATACACATGACGAAGAATCTTTCCGAAAAGCTAGTACTTAGATTAAAAAAATGACATGCATAAGTGTATCAGTGATACTTACATGAATAAATATTATTTCATTTCATTTCATTTCATTATATAACTTCGTAGAGGTTGACGTACTGATAGAGTGAGCAGTGAGCAGTGATAGCCTAGCGGTTAGAACGTTGGTCTCCCAAACACAGGGGCCCAAGTTCAAATCCTGGCAAGCACCTCTAATTTTCAAATATTATGTGCGTATTACAATTTAATCATCACTTGCTTCGGTGAAGGAAAACATCATGAGGAAACCTGCACACCGGAGAGTTCTCCATAATGTTTTCAAAGGTGTGTGAAGTCTACCATTCCACACCTGGCCAGCGTTGTAGACTATGGTCTGTTCCCCTCATATTGTGAGAGGAGACCCCGAGCCCAGCAGTGGGACAAATAATGGGTTGTTACTACTACTTACTGATAGAGTGAACATCAGAATTTGAAACAGTGATATAGACTACCCTAAATAAGACTGAATAAAATATTGTAGTGTGTAGTTGCATAGGTATGCGTGTAGTGAAATTGCATAAAAACTGTCAATATTTAGGCTTCCCGCCCACGTCCGATAATCGGTGACCGATTTTTTGTAGGAGAAAAATAGAACGTACTGATAGCAATGGTGCAACGAACACGTCCTACAAAAAGTCGGTCAGAAATAAAGTCGGTGCATTATTTATTTATTTATTTATTTATTTATAATCTTTATTGTAAAACCTACAAACTAGGCTTACAAAGGGCAGACTTAATGCCATGGGGCATTCTCTCCCAGTCAACCCATGGTGTAGGTGAGGTGCATTCCGACCGATATCGGTGAAAAATGGAACGTTCGGAAATGTATGCGTTCTCACCGACTCACCGACAGTCGGCCACAAAATCGGTCATAAGAATCGGAGGAAAAATCGGCCCGATTATCGGTCCTACAAAAAGTCTGACGTGGGCGGGAAGCTTCTTCGTTGTTCTTTGTAAATAATTTATTTTCATTTTGTGTGCTGTGTGTGCAAAATATGTAAGAATTTATAAATAGTTTTGTCGCACTGCGCCGTCAGAAAAAATGAGTAGGTAGATAGATAGGTACCTCACCATAACCGTAACTAATGCACAGATAAGTTGATCGACAATATCTACCACACAGCTACATCTCGCAATATCGGTGACAGTATCATCGGTTGATGAAGATAGCATGATATGATAAAATTGAAGATCGACCTTAGTTTCAATTACTTTTGTCTCAGATCGCAAGATAGTCCCGAACGAACAAGTGATCAAAATGATTAGTGAGTACCTTTTGAATATTAATGTACCTACCTTCAAAAATGATTCAATCAAGGTTTTGTGAAAAGTATACCCAATGTTGATATTATACAAAAAATATCACTAATTTTCAAAATTAAAAATTGAAAACGATAAAAAAATTATATAATGTTTTTATAGTGGTAACTACTAAAGTGGTAACTACATAGTTATTTAATTGTAATAAAATGTAGACCAATAACTAAAAATAAGATTTCAACTTTTAAAGAAAAAATCCACTCGAAAATGCAAACGCAGTTAACATTACAACAAAGAGATCCAATAAAACTATATAACACATTGTCTAATAACATAAATAACGAATTTAATAAAATATTCAAGTTTAAGTATGTAGATCTAGCTAAAAATAGTAAATTTAGTGATTGGGCTACTGTAGGTATTTATAAAAGTAGGAACAGGATGTATGACCTTTACGCCGAGAAACAATACAATTTTTCTCCAACTTTCCAGGAGCACGTGAGAAATTATTCTAAAATCTTTAAAATTGTTTGTATTCAGGCGAAATCAATGTACATAAAGAACAAAATTATTAATTCGGATAACAAGATAAAAACCACTTGGAATATAATTAACAGTGAGAACGGTAACGCAAAGTCCTGTGATTTCAATTACGAATTATTGATTAATAATAATATAATCAGTGCTGATAAAGACGTGGCAAGCGAATTTGAAAATCACTTCCGTAATATTCCTATAACATTAACCAGTTCACTAGCTTCTTCACCGACGGAAGCACTTTCTATATTAAAAAATCATATTAATGAATGTAATATTTTATTTGAATTTCAACATATAACCGCTAGAGACTTAATTAAGGCCTTTCAGTCTCTGAAGGTAAAGAATACGGGTGATTTGTGGGGCATCTCGGTGAAAATAATACAGCATATTATAGGTATTATAGCTCCATATTTGGTCGTAGTTTTTAATAAATGTATAGATCTAGGTATCTTTCCAGATCTTATGAAATGCAGCAAAATCATTCCACTTTTTAAAACAGGTGAAAAAACTGATCTTAATAACTATAGACCAGTTTCTGTTTTACCAACCCTTAGTAAAATTTTTGAAAAGATAATATTGAATCAAATGCTAACCCATTTCAACAATAATAAATTATTACATCCTGAGCAATACGGTTTCACTAAAGGCCGTAGTACAACCGATGCCGGGGCTAGGCTATTAAAGCATATATTTGAAGCATGGGAGGCGTCACATAATGCCATAGGAGTATTTTGTGACTTATCTAAGGCATTTGATTGTGTTGAGCACGAAACATTGCTGTTTAAACTTGGCCACTATGGTATAAAAAACAAGGCTCTTAGCTTGATCGCGTCTTATTTGAGTAATAGAATACAAAAAGTCAGCATAAACGATATTAAGTCATCGGGGTCACCGGCTGTGATGGGTGTACCGCAGGGCTCGATCTTGGGTCCGTTTCTTTTTCTGGTATACATTAACGATTTACCACATTATGTAAAGAACCAAGCGGATATTGTACTATTTGCTGATGATACATCACTAATATTTAAGTGTGAAAGGAATAAAGTAAATTTCGACGACGTAAATAGTGCTCTTTCGCATGTATCGCGTTGGTTCACTATCAATAATTTACTATTAAATGCAAAAAAAACGAAATGTATAGAGTTTGTGCTACCTAATGTTAAAAAAGTCAGCAAATCTCTTAAACTAAATAACGAAACATTGCATATGGAGGAATCGACGGTCTTTTTAGGGGTGACCTTAGATAGTAAACTTCAATGGGGCCCACATATAACAAATCTCGCGACAAAACTCGGTAGGGCTGCTTTTGCTGTTAGGAAAATAAGGCAGTATACAGACGTCGAAACTGCTAGGATGACTTATGTCTTATGCCATCTTGCTGTGGGGCAAAGCAGCCAATATAAAACAAATTTTCATACTCCAGAAACGGGCAGTTAGGGCTATTTATAAACTTAGGTCTCGGGAATCTTTGCGTGAAAAGTTCAAGGAAATAGGTATACTTACAGTAGCTTCCCAGTATATCTTTAACAATGTAGTTTTTATACGGAAGAATATAAACGCGTATAAACAAAATTTTGATATTAATAATCGCCATACGAAAAGAATGCATCAATTAGTTACGCCTTCGTTCCGCCTAAGTAAAGTGCAGCGATCTTTCATAGGGCTTGGTATACATTTTTATAATAAAATCCCAAAATTAATACGTGACTTGCCAATAGAAACTTTCAAAAAACGTGTAAAGACACAATTGTTAGGCAAGGGATATTATAGTGTAGACGAGTATTTAAATGACAAAGACGCATGGAAATGACCAGCTCTGCAACCAGTTCCGCTCAGAATAGTAAATACTTTTGTATTATTATCTTTTTTTGTAATATTTTTTAAAAGATGTGCTGAGGAGTTTCTTTAGGCTTTTCTTCTCCTCCACGATAAAGCACCTTCCGAAAAGCCAAAAAATGACGTGCATAAGTGTATCAGTGATACCTATATGAATAAAATATTTTGACTTTGACTTTGACTTTGAATTTATAAAACTTTTTACAGCAGCAATTAAGGTAACGGGCCCCTGGTTCGTGATATTACGTAATTTCGTTAGTTTTGTTTCTGGAGTGAAAAATAAGCAATCTAAATATTATTCATTTAAATTATACCTACATTCGAACATATTCATTATTGTTTAAACTTTTGGCGACTAAACTGAGCGCAATTCGAAGTTCAAAACTTTCAGTCAGCATCAAATAGCTTGAGGCATCAGGCATAGAGCTGGAGGCATGCATAATATAGGTACCTACTTCTTGCAAGTTGCAACCGTAATGTAAGCGCGTGTGATTCTTACGGAAGCTTATGGAAAGGGAAAGGAAACTTTTTAATAATGTCTCTATGTGTTCCTTAAGAATCTATCTGATTAGCTAAAAGTAGAATGCAGGTAATTTCCGTGAAAATTACAATAAAGCGATTCACGAAGTGGCGGTCATTTATTTTTCTGGTGTCCCTAGTTCATATCACTACCAAATTAGGGATATTAAAGACACAATTTGGTCGCTTGTGTGTTTATATAATCAAGATATATAAAGATAATATGCTTTAAATGTAAATTAAGAAAAAATATTGTACTTAATTAAGTTTCTTATAAGCTAATTTCTGTATATGTTTTGATCACTACAACTAGTCTAATTTTCAAAAATCAGTAACTCGAAACAAGGCACTCCTTACTTCTCCTCAATTTATACAACAGATAGGTAAGCCAACAGATAAATCAACAGATAAGCGTATTGTTGTATACGTGAATTGGGAATATTTATTTCTTTGTTTCAATTAAATAGGTCGGTTTCTTAGCTAATGAAGAATTAATAAAGATCGATTTTTTTGAAGTTATACAACTTTTAGCGCGTTTGGAAAAAATATGAGAGTAAAATTTTTACGATGCGCGCGCACACCGACATCCAAAAAGGGAAACGACGAAGTTAGCTGATAACTGATTCTTCAAACAAAGGGTTGTTTTATACGGGATGAAATCTTTAGCTATTTTTACCTGACTGCTACTACCTGACTGATTTTTACCTGACCAGAAGGAGGGTTGTTTTTCGAGTGTATGTATGTACTCGTATATTTGTACGTATATTTCTTGGGCACGCTCTTGGGCCGTCACATTTGTCTTAATTATGAGTGACCCTGGGTATATCAAAATTGAAGTGGGGTATCGTTGAATAGGTATTCAAAAATGATTTTTAGGTTCTTTTCATCATTTTTCATTTTAAGTAACAGTTTAGGATAATTATAATTATAACGATTTAAAGTTGTTTAAACAACCATTCTCGCTAACTTATTAACTCTCTTAATGAAATGACAACATTGCGAATTTTTCCGCCTAATAAAGTAGTCAACTAACTAACATAAAAAAAATCAAATAACCCAACTGCGAAAAAAAACTAAAAAGAATAATAAGCCCAGTACTTTAGAATATTATTAAAAGTAATACGAACAACTAAACCATAGAAGGATTATTTTGAGGTCAACCACGGTTTATAACTAAGTACTTTTTTCATTCATTTGTATGTAGATACCTACTATAGGTACCTAAGATGAAGAAAATATCGTGAAAAAGCGCATACCTGAAAGTTCTCCATAAGGTTACCAACTTGTGTGAAGCCTTCCTGCACTTCATTGTAAGAGAAAACTCGAACCCTAAAGTAGGACATTGTAGATTGTGAAAGTATAAGTTAACCATCTTTGTTTATGTTTTTGGTGTATGCGATAAATAATAAAAATGTATACCTCTTATTATTTGACGACCCGTATGGCGCAATGGTTACCATGCCGGATCAAAGGTTCTGAGTTCGATTTCCAGCGAGGCAGAAATTTGAATAATGAGTTTCTGTTCTCGGTCTGGGTGTTAATGATTTTGTCTTGTGTTTTATCCATGGCACCCACGACACAGGGAATCCTAGTGTGGGGCTATGAGTGTGAAGCGTTATTTATTACCTATATTAATATATATTTTGAAAGCGCACACAACTAACCAAGTCATCGTTTCCAGAAGCCGCATGGCTTGTATGTGTCCTGGCGGCGTTTGCGAGCGCCTCCCCTCTCTCAATCAACTTGAGACAAAATCCGGAGACGCTCTGCGCCGGCCAGCAAAACTTCCTACGGATTGCCAGCATCCATGACTGCGTGCACTACTACCAATGCTACTCGGGGCGCGCTTACCTCATGCAATGCCCTCGGGCAACCTGGTTTAATGAGGAGGAACAGGTAATATTTAATGGTCATAAAGTTATCTAACTGAGATCTTCTTAATCGTTTTGCTCTTGGCAGAGCGGTTGTGGTCGTCATGTAGTCGCATTTGTGGCAGGTGTAATTCGCTTCACTATCTCTCGCCATTTTGCTCTATTGGTCGTCATTTTGGTACACTCATGCAATGGACCACCAAAAGCAGATTTGATTTGGTCGGTCCATCGCATGGGCGATTTACCGCGTGGCCTGGTACGCTCCATTTTTCCTTGCACCACTAGACGCTCTATAGAGTCATTACCTCTCCTGGAGACGTGGCTGAAGAACTGAGATAATCTTTTATTAATTTTAAGACTGTAATATTTATGAGTGTCTGAATACCTAGGTACCTACATCGGTAAAAGAATTAAGTAGGTATGCAGGTCATGATTCTAAAACCTTCTGTAAATTATTGATATTACAGATTGTTTGTATTATTATCAATGCTCAATGATACCTATACGTAAGGTATGATTTAATATTGATACTGACGTGAACAAATACAATAGGTAATATTAAACATTACAGAGGGTTTTAGAATCATGTCCTGTATACTTAATTCTTATGTCGACTGTAGGTACATAATGCACAAAAAGGACGGCCTACAGCCTACTCACGTTTTGTAATGTCGGATTCGCCGACTCCATGGACAATGATGGCCACTTACCATCAGGTGAATCCTCAACTAGTTCGTCAGCTAGTTACATAATTATATTAGGTAGATACCTACTGTGAATCAAGTGAACGTTATGTCTTCTAAATGCTCAAACAGCAGTTCCTTCATACTTTCCTAATATACTTAACAGTTATTCAGTGTATTTCGATTCTACGTCAATCATTATCATGATACTTATTATAAGTACTTACATAAGTCATGTATGTCGTGAAGACATGCGGAATAGCACTTCAAACAATAACTGCAATCACTAATAATAATAATTTATTTATTTATGAATTACTAATGAGTGATTATGCGTTTAATCACTTGACACGAGACCACCTTAAAAACTCTTGTTAATCATGATCATGTCTCAATTAATAAATGAAGATGGTCACCAGAGCTTCCACAATTCTGTAGTTATAACATAAATCTTCTACATTAGCGCCCTCTGGTGGTTTCAACATACAGCCTTTAATTACCATATCTATTCTTTACACTCTTTCTCAGGTGTGCGACTGGTCACCAATGCCAGAAAGGTGTCGTCAATCGGAAGAAGAGCCAGAACCGGAAACGGAGCCGGAACCCGAACCAGAACCGGAACCGGAACCAGAACCGGAACCGGAACCTGAACCAGAATCGGAACCAGAACAAGAACCCGAACCAGAACCAGAAACAGAAACTGAACCAGAACTTGAATCTGAAGAGTCTGAAGAGATTGAAGAGCAGCCAGAGGAAGAACCAGAAAACGAAGACGATCAAGTACAGGATATCGATTTTGGACCAGAAATAGTAGATCCTGAAGAGCTACCCGAAGAAGACGAACAAACGGAAATAAATGAAGGTGACGAAGAGGAAGGGGAAGCTCAAGAAGAGAATGATGAAAATGAAGAAGAATCACAAAACAAACAAGAGGAACAAAATGAAGATGAAGGTTCCGGGGAAGGTTTAGAAGACTGGGAGGAGGAAGCTTATAAGCATATCCTTAAAAGCCTTAACCTTATTAAGGATGTGAATACCGAGGCAAAAGAATTAGAAGAGGTATTCATAAATTATAGAAGTATGAGATCACGTAGATCTGTCAAGCAGAATGAAGAGGCAGATGACGAGGATGACGATGAAGAAATTACAGGTGATGATAGTGAAGATGTGAGAAAACGCAGATCTCTTAAGCAGAATGAAACTGATGATGAGAACAATGACGATGAGGAAACCGATGGTGACAATGAAGAATCAGGAAATGAAGATGACGCTGCTGAGGCAGGAGATAACGATGACGACACTGATGATAGTGAACAAACTGATGACGAAGAAGTCAGAGGAGTGAGAAAGTTTTTCCGAAAAGTTTTTAGAGGCTTCGCGTAAGATAATTTCAAAAGCATTTCCTGCGGGAGTGCCAGTTTGGAATTCAGTAGTGACGTAGGTAGGTAGTATTTATTTAGGTATTTAGTTGGTAACTTTAATTTAAGTATTTCGACTAGGATCACTTTGTGCAACTTTGTAAATATGCTGACGTGAGAATGTAATAAATGATGCGAACATTATCAATTGGTATCAATATCACAATGTTGTATTCTGTATTAATAAGTGTATGGTCAAGGTGGTCAAGCCGACGAGCCACGATGGTCAATGATTACCGTCGCCCACGAACACATGACCACATCGTCGGTAACGCCTTAGAGCAATTCCACACTATCCGATCCGATATTGGTATCGAATGCTGATACGATATCGGGGTAAGTAAATGTATGAAATAAGAGGAAATAAGTACCTACCTTTTACATTATCCGACCCGATATCGGATATCGGAGCAGATACCGATATGTTGACGGCACCAACGGACGTTGAGTTGTATTAGTTTGGTTGTCAACCATCATAACCCTACCGCACAAAGAGAATATGGTTGAGTCGGAACGATTTCGTCAAAAATATTCACATATTTCACATGATATCGAAGGTCGGATATCGGTTATCGGTGTCCGACAACGATATCGGATCGAATAATATGGAAACCCCAATCCCATGCCGGATGGATGATATAAACCTGAGCATACGAGGCAACTAAATACGATCCGTTGGTGTTGGGGACCCTATTGGTAATATTGATTTTAATAGTTCATTAAATTCCATTATAAATATCACTGCAGGCCCACCCCCCCCCTGGCCGTACCCGTGTGCATCTGGATTGAGGGCCTACTTTTTTTTCTTGGCTATTTGAGAAGAAGTTGAGATTTATAGGAAATTTTGTTAAAATTTGTTAAAACTGCAAACAATCATAAACTTAAACGTGAATTAAAGATGTTATGGGCAAATGTTTTGGGCCCTCAGTTCAAATAAAGTGGCATAGTATAAATCTCAGAAAGTTAAGTGCCTTAGTTAGTGTCAATATTTTTTATTTTAGAATTTCTTAAAATGATTTATGTTATTCTCAACTGGCTAAAGAATAACATTACAGATTTATCGCAGTTTTACTTGGACCCTTAATCAAGACGTTTATGAACTGAGGGCCCAGGTTAAACATAGGTTTAAAAGAAGAAATACATAAATGTGCCTTGAACACCCCATAGTTAACCATATCTATGAATTAGTTAAAAAGAATAGTGAAATAAGAAGTAACGGCTGAAAGGTAAAACAGATTCGAATTTTTTGATAACGCCTGAACTGAAGGCCCAATATTTTCGCCTTTATTGACTACGTGCAACCTCTTAGTTTGAAATAAATTAGTTGAAGTTTTTAATAATTCTAAAGTTTTTTGTTCTTTATGAGAAAATGAACTTTAAATTTTTAATATGAACATATTTTGTACATATGAACAAGTTTGTTCACCATCCAATAACTCCCGGTACTCATGCACAGTCGTATTATATTACTATAATAAAACTAAAAAATAAAAAATCTGTTTGTCTGTCCGGGCATCACATAAAAAACTCTTGAACGGATTTCGAATAAAATTGGTAAAGTTGTTACTGATACCCTGGGTCATATTTTAGACAACTTTTCAACCCGGAAAATGAAAAGGTTTCCCAGGAAACCAGGATAAAAGTTTGAATAAGTTAAAACATAATTTCCTTATGCAAAGTACGGGCAACAGCTAGATATATTATATTTCATCGCACGGTATATTGAACCCTCTCTCCTGACTCCTGACTCTCCATAGGCAACGATGACCACTGACCATCAAGTGACAGACTCGTCTATTCATTTGTTGGCTATTCACTTAATAAAGTGTGCAAGATACTGAAATATATTTTTGATGAAGTTAAAAAGGAAGAAATAAAAAAATATTTGTGATCAATTTTAGCAATTTATTACATCATTATTATACAAAATAAATCTCAAATACAATAATAATTATAGATATAAGTAACACAACCAAAGCAAAACATTACACGTTGAATTTGAGAGATACGTTTATGTCACGGTAGGCCCGTTTAGGATCGGCCGTAAATGCATAAAATATAGGTTATTTACGTTAACTAAGTACGTTAACTAAGGTATGACTCGACGGTTAATGTTAGTGTCTACTCATTGGCAACCAACGGCTCGCGTATTGGCAACAACATTCCCCATACCTGGGACAACTTTACGCAGAATTTACGAAACTAAGTTAAAAAAATATACATCTATAAATATTGTTTACACCCCAACATTACATGAAACAAATCATACTATCGTGCAGCGATAGCTATTCAAAGCGGCTTTTGATACTACTTCAAAAATGTCCTATTTCAAGAGAAAAATGTTTAATGTCATAACAGTGTGGTCATTTGCGAGTCAAGTTCACTACCGATTAAAATCCGACGAAAAAAACGACATTCAAATTGCAAATATTTATAAAATTGTAAAATCCCAAACGCTGGTTGTTATTAATACGCAGTTACATCGAACCAGCCATAACATTAACATGGTCCACCTAACGCTCAGTATAAAAATTAGCTAATGAGTAGATTAAGATATGTGATGTGTTAAAATACATAGACATTGCGACGGCGGAGATATATACAAATATATATCAGAACACGTGACGTCACAGTAACGCCATCTATTATACCTACGGCGGTACGTGTTATCTATCACACAAGTTGCCATTTGTATAAATGTCCGTCCGTCACAGGCAGTAAAAGCCTACCCTAAAGCGTACATTATAGTTATACAAGTACACGTTTGTATACCTAACGATTTACAAATAATATTCATACTTTTGACCAGATACATTTTACCCTACATTCGTTTTACGTGCGATATTGTCGGAGCTCTCATTTAAGTAAACTTCATTACACCGAAGCAATACAAAAAAAAAATATAAAAACAATTCATAATAAATATAAGTTGTCTTTGTATCGTCGCGTACAATTCCTTTTTAAAACAAAACACTTAATTTCCAACAATATCACATCGTAAAACACAAAATATCACCTTTTTATTTATTGCCATTTTGTCATATCCACGCAAGCGTTCTAGAGAATCGGAACAGTTTAACAACGGTCTAAAATACTAGAATACGAATATATTATTATTAAAAATTAAACAGGTAGTACGAAAGACGATGAAAACTATAGAAATAGGGGAAAACGAGCATTTAAAAATAATAAATAATATTGATAAAATTAAACAAAACAAAAAAAAAACAACTATATACAAAATAGTTACAAAACCATGCGATGGATGCGACAAATAACAAGTATTATCGAAACAATTCCAATATAACAAATCCGTAGTCGGCTCCTCAATAAACTAATCCTAAGAGCGGTTACATGAAAATATCACGTCGCCGAATACATTACATTCCATTAGTACAAAAAGTTACCGACGACATTACCGTTGCGTTCGACAACTCGTTTGGTATAAAAAAGTTTATAGCGTGCTTATAAGTCCTTAACATTAAATTGTATCAAATCCCTTCAACATTGTTCAGTAAAAAAGTACGAAATAGCTGCGGTTGTACAAAATACCTAAGAACAAACTATGACGATACTTCGATTGAATTCGAGGTGATTGTCCGGCGGCTCAAAACAGGCCAACGTCTTTCTTCATGTTGGTCTGCTTCCAAGCCGGCAGCACTGAGAACTCTTCTTTGGTCATGCCGAATGCCTCCTGAAACGTTTAAAAAACATGACATCAAATTAATTAAAAATTAAAAAAAAACCCGCCTGCTATCAAAAAACCTATCATAATATACCTTTTTGAAATCCTTAAAATAAGCTCTTTAATTTGGTACCCATATTGCATTATTCGATTTATTTTTTGATACTCAAACAATGGCATCTCACAGCCACCATATTTTTTTTAGTTGAGTTATCTAAGAACATTTGGGCTATCAAGACGAATCTAACGATAACTTAGTTACAACACGTTCAAACTATCTGTGGACCTCGCTGGAATTCGATGCCGCTCCCGCTTCCTCGGACCTCACCCTGTTTTCGCCTATCCAATACCGTTTGCAAAGGAAGCGCCGACGCACGTGTATTATTCTTGCTTCGTAATCGCATTATTGTTTATTGTTTCTTGTTCTTTATTGCTTCTTGTTGTTTATTATTATTTAGTTTTGTAAGATAGGTGGGACGATACATAATGCAGAGCGGAATTTTACGCTCAAACTAATCCAATTCTTTGAAAATGAAAAAAAACACGGCTCTTTCTTTCTTTTCTTTTTTATTTTATTTTCTTTATTTGTTGTTACAGCGGCAATAGAAATATACACTCTGTGAAAATTTCAACTGTCTACCTATTACGGTTCATAAGACACAGCTTGCAGACAGACGGTTGGACGAACAGCCGGGGCTTAGCAATAGGGTTCCGTTGACACTGTTTGGGTACAGAACCCTATAAAGTACAGACTGATCTAAAAGTTGTATAAAATGCAAAAAAGTAGATACACACAAATCAAAATAATATTTTTAATCTTTACGTCTCGATTTTCTTTGCTATCTCTCCAGTTTGCATGACGTCATTGAGCCAGGTTCACAGATATTTTGAACGAGTAATATGTAAATACGTTAAGCGGTTTGGAAGATATGAGGTAATAAAAAATATTACACGCATACATACATACATATAAGATACGCGCGAAAATCATACGTGACACCCTTCCTGACAGTCGGATAAAAACGAACAGTAAGTAACACTTTAAATGTAGTAATTAAATCACTTCATTTGATAGAGCGTATTCGAGTAGATTTTGTATATTATGTACAAGCACTTCGCCAATTTATTTATAGTTAGTTAATCGTGTGTTGATTTATTCATTGTGCATTTGTGCAATATTTTGAGTGCATTTTAACAGTACAAGTAATTGCAAATACGTACCATGAAATCAGGTCACTCACTACATCGTTTCCTAAATGAAAATATTATACTAAAGCTACTGGAAGTCAGGACAAAGAGAGCTGGTGTGTGTTTACAAAGATAGTTCTTTATATCTATGTACATCCACAGGAGATAGGGAAACGTCATCACTTGCCATCTCCCTCATTCGTACAGGCAATACGTACGTACCACACACCATCTTCCTCACTCCCACTGCAACACATACGACTTACGTATACACCATACGTCATCTCCCATCTCCCTCACTCCCACAGCCACGCACACTACACGCACGTACCAGGAAGTCAGGGGAAGCATGGTGTCGCTCAAGATGAATCTCCATCACTCCTAAAGGCAACACGTACGTATATACCACTGTCATCTCTCCCACTCCAACACGCAATACGTTATCTCCCATTTCCCTCACTCATATCACACACACGCACCAGAGTCGACGTGGTGGTGAGTACGAGGCGTCGCTCAAGATGAATCTCCACTACTCCTAAAGGCAACACGTACGTATACACCACAATCATCTCTCCCACTCCAACACGCAATACGTCATCTTCCATCTCCCTCACTCCTGTCACACGCACTACACGCACGTACCAGGAAGTCAGGCGAGGCGAGGTGTCGCTCCAGATGGTGGGGATCCACGTGGTCGGGCAGGGGGCGTCGTTGCAGCGCCGCGAGTGGTAGCACGGCGCCCGCGCTCCGCAGCCGGGCGAGCTCCGCAGCGCCGCACTCCGCCGCGCCCGCCTTGTGCCCGTGCTGTGGACACCCGCGACCGTGAAGTACGTGTACAGATAGGTGGTGATTGGATGGATGGTTGGATGGTAGATTGATGGACAGATGGTAGATGTGATGGACAGATGGTAGATGGATGGATGAATGGTAGATTGATAGACGGATGGAAAATAGATAGACGGAAGGTGAATGTGAGGGACGACTAGTAGATGAGATGGATATATAAATAATAGTAAGATGGATGGACAGATGGTAGGTATGATGGACAGATGGTAGATGTGTAGGTCGGATGGCAGATTGGTTGAAGGATGGTAGATGGATAGTTGATGTTTGATGAGATGATGGATGTATGAGTGGACGGTAGATGGATGGATAAATGGTAGATTGATGAACGGATGGTAGATGTGATAGACGAATGATAAATGGATAGATAAATAGAAAGATAAAGAGATGCAAAATACAAATAAAAATTCGTTTTCAATAATCTATCAATCCATAATCTGGATACATTAGCCAGATAAATTAACTAAAATGTTATTTTTCACAGTTGCCAGGCAACTGACTTAAGGATAATGGGTAGACAGAATATTGAGAGACGATTTGTACACGAGATAAACGATTCTGATGAAGGGGATATGGGGAGCAGAAAAAGTAAGTGTTTTAAGCGCTATTTATAGTTTGTACATTTACATTTATAAAACGTTCCGTTTCTCAAAACTATCGGTCCTTTACTGTAGGTAATAAAGATACTTTAGATGCTGCCAGCTAAAATAGGAAAAAAAAATCAAAATTTAGTAATTACAAACTTTACAAAACCAGAGGATATACAATTTGTATGCATAACTCAATTAATCCACTTCAATGCAACACAAAGAAGAAGAAGTGAGCTTTAAGAAATAATTTTAACTACAAAAATTTACAATATGTACAATCACTTTACAATACCCTATGTTTTCTTCCCTTCCACACCAATATTATAATAAACTCACCGCAATATTAGCCTCAGCGGCGTCATCATGTTCCGCCCAGGTGTCGAACAGGTCGGTGAAGGCTTGCGGCTCGAGTCCCGCGGCCACCACGCGTACGTCAGGCCGCGCAGGGACAGCGTGGGCCACGCGGGCGCGCGCCACGTGCCAGTACGCGTCCGCCGTACGCAACGCCGCTGTACGCATCGCTTGCCAACGACCCGCGAATGCGCCTACACCTGCGATGATTGACGGATAAGAAACGCTATTTAACAATGATATTATTTACAAGATATGCCAAGATGGCGCTGAAATTAGGTCAGTCGAATTTAGACAAGTGTAGCGATTTTAATTCAGACAGTTGATAGCTGCCTCTGAGTGAGGCCGTCTAGCTGTCTTTTTCACTATTATGGTTTTAGTAGTGCCATCCCTTTTACATAATTTACCAAGTAATAGTGATTGGTGTAGTGAAACAAAAGATAAAAGTGTGTGTGTTGTAGCTCGGTCGGAACAGATTTTTTGGTTGATTTGTAAGGGCATAACGTATCTATAGTTTAATATCATTGCTATTTAAGCATCATCATGGCTCATCCGAAAAGTATGACTGTGTCTTCAACCCTGGGCACGGGTCTCTCCACTTGAGGCTCCAGTGCGGATTGGTGGAGGGGTTAGTGGCCAACCCGAGTGTCGGAAGTTTTCGAACCACCCGAAGGCCTCCGACATAGCTTAACGACTGTTATCTTACGATAACAACCAGGACCGACGGCTTTACGTGCCCTCCAAAGCACGGAAACGCTCAAGAATGTTTTGTCACTAGCGGTCACTTAATATTATTGGAACGAAGTTCCTTATCGCGCGTTGTGAAAGAGGGCTAGACGGAAAATTACGACACTTTTTGATTCTTACGAATGCCGACACTTTTTTTGATGTGATTCAGAGAGTTTTACAGAGATGGCGCTGTACAACTTTCTGAATCACGCTATCTAGTTTTACTTATGTTAGGGCCAAAGAATCTCAACAGCGTGATTCAGAAAGTTGTAACTAGTTGAAACTAGATGGCGCTGTACAACTTTCTGAATCACGCTGTTGAGATTCTTTTTGCCCTAACATAAGTAAAATAGGAAATCTCGAAAGGAACTTCGTTCCATCCGGGTATCCCTTGACACCTCTCAAGTTTTTTTTCCTATTTTAATAAATTTCGATTGACTATAATTGACAAATTCTCGTAAGCATGTAAGACTTGTATGTAAAAATGTCTTACAATAAATGTATTCTACTTCTACTACATTAAGTTTAAGAATTATAGTAATCCTACTAATATTATAAATTTTGTGAGGATATTTTTGGAACGAAGTTCCTTATTGCGCGTTGTGCAAGGGGGCTAGACGGAAAATTTCGACACTTTTTGATTTTGTGAATGACGACACTTTTTTTGAAGTGATTCAGTTAGTTTTACAGAGATGGCGCTGTACTGTACAACTTTCTGAATCACGCTATTTTTTTGTGAAGAATTTTAACTTTACACAAATCTTTAATGAAGTACTAGGACATCATGAGCGACTAGGAGGTTCGACTGAACGTATTCACTGAACACAGTCGCATTTAGTCGAACCTCCTAGTCGCTCGTGATGTCCTAGTAACTTATTTAAAATTTTTGTGAAGAATTTTAACTTCACACAAATTTTTAATGAAGTACTAGGACATCATGAGCGACGAGGAGGTTCGACTGAATCACGCTAGCGTGATTCAGAGAGTTTTACAGTACAGCGCCATCTCTGTAAAACTCATGGCGCTGTACTGTATGCTCTGTATAATGTATACATGGCGCTAGTGTAATTCAGAAAGTTGTACAGAGATGGCGCTGTACAACAAAACTTAAATCGAAAGGAACTTCGTTCCATCCGGGTGTCCCTTGACACCTCTCATATTTTTTGTTACTCTTTCACGTACATAGTCCTGAATAGATTTTCATGAAATTTAGCACACAGATAGACCATTATCAGGAATAGGATATAGAATACTTATTATCCCGAAAACTCGGGCAAAGCCTTTTATACGAGTGCATGTCAATATGTACGAGTATACGTTGCGTGCGTGCGTGCGTGCGTGTCTATCTGTCTGTCTCTCTCTCTCTCTCTGTGTGTGTGTACATACCAGCGTTCCTCTCAGCGGGCTCGAGCTCCCCATCCTCGCCGCGCGGCCACCAGCCCTGCCACAGCCACAGAACATGCCCGTCGTCCAACAGGAACAGAGCTGCAATACAAACGTACAATAGGAATGCAAAAATCTCAATAGGAATACAATACAATACAATACAAATAGGCATAGAAATAGACATAGAAATAATGACGCCATTTTGTGACATCAACATTTTTTTATGGAAATAACCGGCAAAGAGCTGACGATCCACCTGATGGTAAGTGGCTATCTTCGCCCATGGACATCAACAACATCAACATTACTATCATACGGCCGCTTGCAAAAAAAAAAATTATCGCTCCATAATCCCCACAATCAATACAGTGTCAACAGTGTGTTCACAACAATAAAGTACAAGTTGTCATTTTAACTACTAACTTATCCAGAGACTATTAACCAGTACATAACTCAAAACGCTTAGCTTTCTAAAGTTTACAACTAACCTGGCTGCGAGGCAGAATACAACTCCTTCTGCTCAAACGGGAACGGGGTGACCAGGCTCTCATGGCGCAGCGGGGACAGCACCTCGTTAGCCTCGAACTGTCCGCCGAGGTCCGTGAAGTGGAACAACCTGGGCGTGATGTCCGTCACTTCTACTGTAGACTTAGACCCGCCCATTATCGAGTTGTACGACTGTTTGTTCGCTACTCCTAATGCTTCGTATACCTGGGAAAATAAAGATTAATTAAAATTGTTAAGATTAATAAAATTAATTAAGATTTAAATTTAGAATTAATTAAAAAAACGACTCAGAAGGACGAAAATTAAGGATGTAAAAGGGAACTTGGATGTGTAAGGGCATCCATCCATCTCGAGTCCAAGCCAACTTCCCATGAAATACCCTGAGGATATACTCGTATGATAAAACCCTCCTTACCGTGTTTTACTATAAAAAAATTCAAAGGAAGGATATGCTACTAGGATATGATTTATTCTACAAGTTTGGTTAGAGGTTAAGCTGTTAAAATTAATACCCTTCAAATGAGCAAAGAGTGATCATTCATGCCATCACTCTCACCTTCAGGAACCAAAGAAAGGAAATTATCAAAATCAATAAAGACTTGTAATACACACCTCTTTAGGTTCCTCGCCTTCCTTAACCTCAGTGACGTTCACACTTCCCACATTGTCACCGAATAGATACTGAGACTTCCTCGCTATCATCATGTTGGCGAGCTCCACAGCAATGGCCTTCGTGTGCTTCAGACTCCTGGCCCCATGCCACACGTAGAGACAGGCCCTCTCCGTGTCAGCCAGAACCAAAGACCCTCGGCTCCTCAACTGCCTCACCGAGCAAGGGACTTGCAGAAGGTAGGCCTCATTCGCCAAGTTGCCTCGAGTCACGAACAACCGGTACCGACTCTTATCCGTATCCCGTTTCCCCTGGTGAATGACCAACTTCCCCTGGAAGAGGTTGAGGAACGCTGGCGGCTCGTTGCCCTGAGCGACCCTCACTTGAGGACCCCTCTCCTTATCCAACTCCACAGTCAACAGAGCAGCAGCACCCTTCTCATTCGACGAAGCATCTTTCCCTTGCCAACAGAAGTATGCACACCGATCTCTGCCAGTCAAGTTGTGCTTCGAGGGTTTCCCGTTCAACTCCCTCCCAGTAACAGTGATCTGGTACTCCCATCTGATGATGTAGCTGTCTCCGGAGAAGAACTCACACATCTCGGCCTCATCCTCAACTTTCTGGTAATCGTACTCCTGGATCACCCATTTGCAGACTGATTTGGTCTTGATATCGTAGTGTCGCATGGATTCTTTATCGTAGTAGTGAGTTCCGCGGCCGACGTGAGATCCTTCTAAAATGAGATCTGGATCTTGGTACTCGTTCGACCACATCTCCTCAGCATCGCAGGGGGTTATCTCAACGCTGCTAGATTTATTCTCCTGGGGTTTTATCTTGATAACCCTGCTGTAGTCAGGCCAGTCGAGGAACTTCTCCTTGAAGAGAATGGTTTCCATATGCTGGGTGACTTTGGACATTATCGTCCATTCGGGGCGGCTCTTCGACGATTTCACCGGTGCGTTCGCATCGATTCTAGCGCCCTGGTACTCAGCAGCATTTAAAGGATTGATGTGACACTCCTCGTAATTGTATCCATCATCAAACAACTCTTGGGCCAACTGCGCCGCGCGTCTTCGACTCTCAAGTGGAACATTCTTGCCATACCAGATGTACATTTCTGAGCCGAAATCGAAGACGATCACCTTGGACTGATGAAGCATGGCGATCTTTGGCACCTGACCCCAGTACTCCTGGATGGGAACTAGTTCATCATCCATGACCTCGTAACACATGTTCGTTTGTACGATGCACGACTCGAATATCTCATCCTCGTCCACCGAACCAGTTTCTACCGGTTGATAGTTCTCTATCTCCTCAGTGACGCCGAGGAGAGACCAGAACTGGTTCCAATGCTTGTTGGAGTAGTTCTTCAGTTGTTCGTCGATCTTTATGACGCCGGTCGAGTTCTTGCAGCCGAGATCTTTAGTGTTGTATATGTGGATCGCTATATCTGTGCTTCGATTCCTGTAATGACATAAAAAATATACAATATTTATATAATATTCATCAGTTACACATATACCAAGAGTGACACATATATCTTAATAGCTTATTTCGTGAGACTGGAAGTTAAGAGTGGTTATTACATTTTTGACTAAAAAAAGAATTATTAAAATTGGTTCACCTAGTCTAAAGAAAGTTCTAAGGTAATAAACATAAAAAAATACAGTCACATTGAAAACCTCCTTTTTTGAAGTCGGTTAAAAACACAGAGTAATATTATCACTCTATGTCGTGACTTCAAACTATCTTGGTGCTGATAAAACAAGGTAATTACCTCTCTATGACGTTGGCGTAGAGTCCAATGTACAAAAACACCTGGTCGGGCGTCACCAGCAGGAAACAGTCGCCGCGGTTCACGCTAGTATGGATGGGCTCCACCAACCGAGTCTGGTGGACAACATACAATACAATATAATATAATACAGTATAAATAAAATACAACACAAATACACTTTATTTGTACACCAAGTAACAAAAAAAAATTGTGTGATATGTCAAATAATCTACTCGAAAATATGATATCCAGTGCAATTGATTTTTTTTGCGTTTTTGTACTGCTATAGTTTATGATGCGGAGTTCTACAGTCAGATAAGTATTCCAATATATAATAAGTGCGACTAAATCAAAATATTTTTTAATATTGACGAGATATAATCAGGGCTAAAACAGACCAATTTTTTTAATGAAAACTTTCGAGGTAACATATGAGCAAAAAGTCTGCGGAGTTCTACAGTCAGTTAAGTATTCCA
This sequence comes from Thymelicus lineola, assembly GCA_963932265.1. NCBI lineage: Eukaryota > Metazoa > Arthropoda > Insecta > Lepidoptera > Hesperiidae > Thymelicus > Thymelicus lineola. The sequence continues at coordinate 4,852,504 of OZ010694.1, read as the reverse complement.
AAACTTTAATACGTGCGACTAAATCAAAATATTTTTTAATATTGACGAGATATAATCAGCGTTAAAACCGACCAAATTTTTGAATGAAATATTTCAAGGTTACAAATGAGCAAAAATTCCGAATCCCGCTACTTTAGCTTTAATTAAGCTAGCTATTGTATATATGTTCCGGCTGGGGGCTTGAGAGCCAGTTCTTTCTTTTTTTTTCTTCTCTCTTTCTTGGCCGGCGTCGCATCAGTGATACCTTTGGTGTTGCTGATATCCATGGGCGACGATAGCCACTTACCATCAGGTGGATTGTCAGCTCGCTTGCCGACTATTTCCATAAAAAAAATTAGTTAGCTATTATTGGTACAATGTCCCACCTGAACTCGCCGCCGCCCCTTGACCTGAAGCAACATGAGCGGCCTGGTACCGTGGCTGGGCACGCTGGTGGTAGACGCGGACCGCAAGGCCACGTTCGAGAAGTCCTCCTTGCTGGCCAGCGCCGCCAAGGCCTCCGCTGCTAGACCGCAGTTTGCTGTCACTGTTGGACCACAAATAAAGTTGAAAAATGCTCATGTAACGGTAACATAAAATTACAAAAATTTAATTTAGTTTTTGAGAAAATTGCGTACACACAAATATGCATACATAAGAGTTAAGGTAGCTTTAATAAATTTTTAAATTGCTTCTGAAATTCAGTGTCTTTTTGAGCATTTTGAGCACTCTGATATTAAATATGGTCTCTAACTTGATAATTATATTAACCAGCGCTCTTTAAAAAAATTTTGGAATTGAAAAGCCCCTTTTAATGAAAAAAATTCAAGCACTTATGAAAAATATTTGTTTCATAGCAAAATATTGGGTTTCTTGATGACACTACCTCAATTCCTCCTAATGAATTTCCAACTACTAACCCCCCTAACGGCTAAGGGGCGTTATCACCCACGTTGAGATAATTACGTATTGAATATAACGCAAGTCTAATATCTCACCCTTCTCCTTAATCAACTGGTCGCGTATGTTGGTCGAGGGGGGAGGAACATACTCTTCCCGGAGGTCGGTCCTCGCCGCGAGCGCCTTCAGAGGGTTCCTTGAGGCCGCGTGGCGCCGCTCACGCTTGGCCCTGCGCGCCCAGTCGTTCGATAACCTGAAAGAGTATTAATAGAGAGTGAGTTACGTTATTTCAACGTAGGAAATATCGTGCACCTGTTTTATTGACATAATGAGAACTGTTACCGAAATGGCTTAAATAGGTAATAATTAAGCTCCTTTTAGGCTTGAGGCAAGACTGACTGGAGGCAGATTCTAGCTTCCGTGACTCGGATGGCACGTTAAGCCGTCGACCCCGGTTGTTATAGTAAGATAACACTTGTTAAGTTACCGCCACTATTAACCCCTCCACTAATCGTCCTTTCCTCTCTTCGTATTATGTTAGTTTCGCAGACCTCATGAACATCATACGTATGTTATTTGTGCTTGTACACCTCTACCAGCAATTTATTTGTCAACTTAGATAAGTTTTCCACTTTGGGTTATCTGGAAGAGATCGCTTTTTAGCGATAAGATCGCCTATTGTATACTATCCATTGTAGTTATGTTATCTACATGTACATTTTATTCTGGTGTGCAATAAAGAGTTTTGTATTATATTGTAATCCGCAGTGTGGTGGAGTATGATGTTGGGCTTCTCATGAGACCCGTTCTCAATAGTGGCTCAATAGTTAGCTTGGTCGACTAATATACGTCAATATCAAAGAAATAAAAACTACACGCTACAGTTAAACACCACAATTACTCACATTTGCCGCGAGCCACTATCAATAGCGTCCAGGTCAACATCAACATCGACGTTGTCCCCTGGCGTTCTCTCCTGTTGTTCCAGTGCTGGAGTGAAGAATGCTTGGAAGGTCTCATCATCAGCTCGCGGTACTCTCACCGGGCACCCGGATTTCTCCGCGCCGGGGGACGTCTCCTCGTCTGCGGAGAGATTGGGTGTGTTATTGTTGTTTATGGGGTGTGTTATTGCTGTTTAGTGATAATGTTATTGATTTAACACTGAATGATTCATAAGTGCTGAATACATTTTATTTGTGTATGATATTAAGTCGTGTTTGTTTATGTCAGATTCCAAGCCCGAAGTCCTTAATCGAGGACATCTGCGACGAGATCTAGTTTACGACTAGCGATGCTATTGTTATATTATATTGTCTGTGTTTTTGCTATCACGGAATACTTGTGATTTTAATTGAAAGGAAGAGTTGCTTCTTTATTATCTTTTAATCCTTTATTGTTATTTTATTACCAATAATCTTCATGCTATTACACACACTTACAAAAATGTTGTTGAATACACATAAATGTCAAAATAATTTAACATTATACCTTATGATACATTTATTTTTCTTTATTACCTAGTGTGTGCACAATAAAGAGTATTTTGTTTGTTTTGTTTGTTTGTTTGTTTGTTCAAGTGCCAAGTACTCCAACTCTACTACTCACTCTCATCGAGCCGACTGATGCTCTCGCTGACAGAGTGGCTACGTTTGAAGGACTCCCTGTCTTGGCGCGGGGTTTCCTTGGGCTTGTCCACCACTGCGCTCATCACAGCGCAAGACGCTGAGCGGAGCGGGCCGGCAGCGAAGCCATTTGTGGGCGAGGTGGGTTGTTTGCGAGATCTGGAAGTAGAGGGAATGTTTCAGGGTATATTACAGTTTGAAAATGAAATTGTTTTATGCCAGTAAAACTCAAATTTAAGAGGCAAATGTCAACTTAAGTAACTTAACTAAAAAGACAAAAAAGTGTAGGTAAGAAATTATAACAAGCAATGTCAGAATGGCCAACAGGATGAGGATGTGCGCCATATAAATGCCATTTGTTACTAAACTGGGTTTTGGACACTGAAATATTTGGTAAGCTATAACAAAATTCACAAACACTAAAGTTTGTAAATCGAATGTGATTGGTATTCATAAATCTAAGCTTCTAAGGTAAAAGTAGGTTAGGTAAGGTAAATGTACCTGAACTTGTTCGGCGGCGGCACGGCGGGCGTGACGACGGGCGAAGCGCTGAGCGGCGTGGTGACCGGCGGTGGCGTGAGGGGCGGAGTCCCCGTCGTCACCTTGTCGCGCTCCAGCCGGCCCGCCACCGTGAACATTGACGCGTCGCTTGCAGGCACGCGTTTGCGCCATCCCTAGAACAGAATATGTAAAGACTAATATGTTAAGATTATGGTAGAATATATTAAGTAAAGATTATACTTCAGCAATAAAGTTCATCAGTAAAGGATTTCAAACCTCACCTAGTTATTTAATACTTGTATTCACAACATATATTTATATTATTTAAAAAGCTCGTTATTATGATTGATTGGGAGCATCGTAGGACTTTACTATAACCTACTTTGTACCCAGTAGAGGATATTCGATAGGAGGTAAGAGGTAATATTGAATAATATTTAAATTGTCTTATACCGAATTAGTTGATGTAACAAGGATTTGATGACCTAATACAGAGATCAGAGAGAGACACACAACCCAATTTTTGTGTCATTATTCCTTTTTTGCTTTCCATTTATTTTGATCAACAAACGGTTAACAACAATATTATTGTGCCGATAGGTGAACAACAAGCCACTAGATGTAAAGTGATCACCGATGCGTTACCGGCGAAAAAAAATAAAGGGATCCCGCCACAGACTTACACCACCACTTTCTTCTTTCTTCAAGTCTGTGGATCCCGCATTATTAGAACATAAACAATCATATGCATCAACTTTGCCTTAGTATACGAAACTACCTACCAACTTAACACAATATGACTCTGTAAAATAAATATAAAATAACCAATATATCATTCGTCTGTGTCCCGACAAATTAGAATGCTGCTGTGAACGCGAATACATGGAATTGCATTAAACAACGTGTGGTCAATGACTCACTTCGGTTAAGGGTCGAATTACTCATTTTATGTGTTTTGTTGTTATGATAAAATAATAAAACAATTTCTATATATAATACAACAACGTTAAAGTTATACACAAATAAGGAAGGAAAGTATTTAAGTGTCAAGTACCTAAAGCGGTAGTTCAATTAATTGTAGTTTGTACGGAAGTAACAACCTTGACATTTTAAAGGGCTTAAAAACATTTACATATTTTCAATACCTGCAATGTCGAAATTCAATGTTTAATGGTGCTATTGGCACTAACCAAACACACTCAAAGTACACTTTTTTCTATAAATATTTATATATTGATGAGTACATTTATTTTTCCTGTGAACTAGAAAACGGCTGGACTGATTTTCATGAAAATCAATAGGATCAACAGATTTTTTAGTTTTATTACTGCTACCCGTGCGATCCCGGGGCGGGTCGCTAGTCTTTAATAAAATATTTATAATAGTTTCAGGAAATTCTTAGTAACCATTTAGGACGACTATGCAGTATGCGAGGAGGTTCTACTTTTGAATAACTTAACTATATTTATATGTACGCGCGTGTTTGTATACGTATGCATCCTTGTGGACGGTTAAGTATACGAGTATTATTGCATGTGTGTATGACCCACTAATCGATTAGATCATTATAACGAATAGGTGGTAATTATTATCTTGTTAAAGCTTGTGAATGTAAAAAATAAATTATAAAATTACGGTTTTTGTGTTTGTTTATTACAAACATTTTTTTCTATTGCCCTTGCTTTTGAACTATAAATCTCGAGTCAATAACTCAAATTTAAATAACCTATAAGCAAACCTATAACGGTGTAATATTTATCAATCATAAACATTAATTAATTTTGGTCCCTATTATTAAATTGAATAATAAATTGTATTATCATACTTGTACATGGCATACAGAAAGTTTCTCATTCAATTTGTGTACCGTACTGCAAGCTGTAAATTCGAAACTTTGCAAAAGCGCAATTAAAGTCTCAAAATGATTTATATTACAAAGTAATACCTCCTTACCTAAAAGTAAGTATAATAATAACCGACACCACGAAAAGATCCTAAACACAAAAAAAGAATAAAATAAAAATTTATGATACAAACACTAAGAAAATATTCAAAGTATTATTTTAGGTAGTTGTAAGTTGATCGTTTCCATAACTTCTGTGCCTGTTCTCGGCTTCTTGAAGGAAAGCTCGTTAGACAGTTTGTATTCTTACAAACAGAATTATGGTTATAGAGCAAAGATTTGTTGATAAAGAAATTCTTGCCATTAGGCTACAAATGTTTTGTTAGATGTCAAAAAAATATGTTATTGATAACAAATGAATATTGTAGTTATGGCTTTAAGATTTTACAACTTCGGGTTATAAACAGGACTGTTATCCGTCCAGGTTTCCCCGAATTTGTAGGCCCTAGTCAATAGGGCATCCGGGCGGCATTTTTCGGCATCCCTTAGGGTTTTATAGGAGCAACGCTCACAAACATTAACAATTATATTCTGTAGAACTACACAAAGACTACGACAAACTAAATTATCTATTACTATTCACATTCGTAATGAGTCCCTCTTCGAGTGAATTTTCCCAGTATCTACGTCAACGGGAAGTATATACAGATTTTCATGAATCATATTAAAGACCAGGCATGCTATGGCACAAATTCTTGACTTATGAGACATTACTACTGTTCAATCAAATATAGCCCTGCTCCTGTGTACCTACCTATACGAAAATTTTATAACAAACTCAACACAATTCTTGTCTTTTACATAAGACATTCAAAACTATATATTTCGACTGAGCACCTAACGCATACCTTTTTCTGACACTTTCAAAATATCCAATGTCTTGGAAGGTTTTAGTTTATGCTGGACTTCTATCAGAACCATTACTTATACTTATTAACAATATTAGTTTCATTTAATTACCTGTGCAGCTGTCTCGAGCTTATTCCGTCGATCAGCTAAGATGTTAGATCCTAGTTCAGTTTCGTCTATGTGAACCTTTTTCTTATCCTCTACTGTAGCGTTTAGCGTTTCCTGTAACAAGGGAATATACATATTAATTTATATGTCAGAGAATGCAATTCGGCTTGAATTCAACATGTAACTGTGACCATGTCAATTAAAAATTAAAATAATTCCTTCCTTAGTTATATGCTACTCTCATAAATTCGTTTGAAAGAGAAGCAGAATTTATTTTTGATTCATGTAACCGAAATTAAAAAGTGTAAATTCTTCAAGCTTAACCATTTATTGTAAAGTCAAAGCACATGAAGATATTATGAAAAGATATTGTTTCATATGTACAAATCATGTAAAATAAGAAATTATATTTTAGTGTCCAAACGTTAGTTATTTGTATGACATTATACCGGACAAACCTTATCAGTTTCCGGAGGACTTCAAAATGAAATATAACACCCTTTAATTGTTATCAACCCGTTGTTACTTTGTGTTTATCTATGAACGTAATGATACGTTATTATGGTATAAGAATATTACGTTAAATGCATTATTATAGTCTTCCTCTTTCCTTTACAAAACGCCTGCAAGAGATCGCTTTACGATTAGCTCATCTTTTTTGTATAAAAAAGAACCTCTAACACATGTTTCTTTATTTATGGTGTTCAAATTACCAGGTCGTCTATTTATCGATCTATCGAATACAAATATGACGGCAACAAAAAACGAAACCCACAACACTTATTTTTTGTCAGAAATTATTTAATCTTGTGTGTTACGAAGCGAAGGTACACTGACACGGTTATTGAAATAATAGTGTGAAAGATTACAATCAATGCCATCTTCCTTGTAGTATGTAACATAAACCTATTGTTACGTGTACTCATCATAACTTGAACATCAGTTACGAAACGAATTATAAAATTTTATAAAGCTTTATTGTCAAAGAGATAAATAAATGAATAAATGGAAAAGTAATTGACCGTAGATTCGGAAAACATACTTTATTTTTCGGATACTTTACTGATACTTATATTTTTCGAATATGAAGTTTACAGAAGCTTAATAAAAAAAATTACACAGGGAAAACATAGTGGCTGTAGAATTGAAGAATTAAAAAAATATTACTAATCATAGAATACACATGCCTGATTATTGTCGACTGTATCAATATCAAACTTCTTAAAAACTGGCTTAAGTCCCTCAGTATTTTTAGTTTTTAACTTCAATTCTCCTATGACTGATCCAAAATTAAGTCCGCTTGGTAATCCCGATTGTTTCTTGAGTCTTCTTAACAATAAAGGGTTACTTTCAGACGTTCCATTATGCCCATTTGTCTCCAAACCATCTTTATTTGCATTATGATTCAATTCTTTATTTTGAATTTCTTTGTCTTTTATTGCAGAGTATTCTGCATTCGAAATTTTATTATTTATGTCGTTTTCACGTTCTGTGCCAAGAGCTTGAGTTCCTTGTGTTGTTGGCAGTTCGTCAGATTTATCCAGTGATAAATTTTGTATGATAGACTGCAGTTTGTCATCATTTAAAACGGTCTTTTCTAAGAATTCAGCTAGCCTTTCTTTTGGTGGACTGTCCCGTTTATTAAATTTTTCGATATCAATATTTTTTTCATTATGTGATAATCTACTTGCAGCAATTTTAATTTTATTTTCAAAATTATTTTCTAGCGTATCGTCTAATTTTTGTTCTAAGCTTTCAATTATTGGAGAAAGTTTTACCGATGATATCTTAATATTTTTATTTGAACTATTGGTTATAGCCTTCGACACATCACTATAGTCGTTTAAAGTAGATTGTGTGGGCGAGACGAGTTTGTTCTTCGCAGACGTATCATCATATTCTTTGTTATTATTTAAATTCGCTGTTTTATTTCTTACTTGCTTATCACCTCTCAAAAATTTCCATATTAAAAATATAAAGGCGAAAAAGCCAATGATCACTTCGTAAATCATTTTGACTTTTATCTTCAATCACATCACTGACTAGAATAAGTTCACTCTAGATTCCATGGAGCCGTTTACTATTTGTAGCCAGGCAGTAATTGTTGTTGCACTATTGAGGACCATACTTGTTTACGTTCACGATGTGTTTACATCTGGTAATACATAAAACATACGATAGTGAGACACCAGAATAATACAAAGCAAGTGTTTATTTCAGAACCGGAGATAAAATTTACGAAAACGCTGATTCTATTTTATCTCGCGAGACTATTTACAGAGCAACTGCCACGAGGGATTGACACACACGAACTAAGATCGCTCGCATTACTGCAGACTGACCCAAGCGATGTGGACACAACATTAATGACTCAGGCACGGATCCTAGTGCGTTGGTAAACATTATCAACATCAGCGGTAATATATGACGCATCACACGAGACGAGAACAAAGTTGTAGGTGCGCCAAAACCAGTAGTAAGTTGTTGAAACAACCTTGAATTTCCATTGAGTATATGTGACCCCTTGTACTATAATAGAACCCTTTACAAGGTCAGACGGAAGTCGAATCAAAAACGATCGAATCGATTAAGCACATCGTAAGAGATGACGTGGATGAGCGAAATGTCGCACAATTTTCAAATAAAAATAGCAAAGATATTGCGACGAGAAGTAACAAGGTTGCAATAAGATTCCGACTGCACATACCGCAAACAATGGAAACTACAGATATACTATTATTGTAATGCAATGTAATACGAGATCGATTCTCAATGTTAACTGGTTACATTGGTTAAGGTATTAAATATTTATACTGCGTTCGACAATGTCAGTGATAAAATGTTTTGGATAATTACAGATTTTCCTTTACATACGTCCTTCCTATAAACCTGTATTAAATGAGCTCTGGCAAATATGTAGCCATGTCGTAGCAAAATCTAAATAAACCTTTGCAATTCAAATCATGTAGAATATGCTAACGACTATCGGAGTTCGTACGTATATTTTTCATTGCAATACTTTTACCCGGTAATAATTATAAAAGTATATTAGAAAATACTAGCAGGTAAAGGACAGTCCTTTGATCATGTCAGAACAAAAACAATTCAGCTATCGATAGTATTCTTCTGCTAATTGAAGGAAGAACTTTACGCAAATTTCAAATAGATTTTGAGTACAAAATGATAATCGTCCTAATAACTAAAACCCTTTTATCTCAATTAATGTATATCGACAGCATTACATAAACAAGGAAAAGGATACACAGGTGGTTTTCCTCATATTCAGACCTCCACACGCCACAGATTTCGAGAAGAACGCGCTCCTAATAAGTAAACTCGTCGCTACCATAAATGATTTATGGAAAATTGGCTCTAGGACTTAAATTAGTTTTAGATCGATATCATGATTGATAAAGTGGCTCCATTTCTGAATGGCGACAACCAGACGGCCAGTTCGTTTTGGTGAAAATTTATTTATTTTATATCTGTTTAATTAACTGTTGCAGTTACTAGATCAAAACTTTACAAAATTATCCATCCATCCATCAGCCCTTGGAGGTCGACTGCTAGACATGAGCCTCCCCTAACTTGCGCTACTTTGACCGGTCCTGAGCCTTCTGAATCCAGCGTATGCCCGCTGTCTTCTTCAGGTCATCAGTCCACTTGGTCGGGGGCGCCCTAACTCTGTTTTTCGAGATGTGGGCGCCATTCGAGGACCCAACGGTTATCGGTCCTTCGAACTATGTGTCCAGCCCATTGCCACTTCATCCGGCTTATTCTTTTGGCTATGTCGGTTATCCTAGTTCGTTTACAGATTTCATCATTTCTGACGCGATCTCGTAGAGAAATACCGAGCATAGCCTTCTCCATAGCTCGCTGTGTGACTTTGAGCTCGTGGATTAGTAAAGCACCACGTCTCGGAGCCGTACATAAATAATGTACGTATGAAAATTATAAAGGACACGAGGGTTAAAGGATTTATTATAATACAAGCAGTTTTCGAAGGATGAATAGATAATATGTGTGACACGCGAGTAAGTTCGTATCTATTACAGGCAAGTAACGCACACGGGTGGCTAGATATCAATACCGTGACCTTAGTTCAGCATCAATAAATACCAATCAATCCTAATAAATAACAATAAATATTTTATTGGTGTTATGACATCTTCGTATTAAGTATCTCTCCAATAGTATGCAGCGACAAAGTTGGTGTGTAATTATGATTTTTATACAAAAACGTATTGAATACAATTGACAGGTGTATAATAACAAATAATATAATCATTTGTTATTTAACAAATGACGAAAATTATCTTAGATAAATAATTTAATTTATTTCTTAAGACAACGACAGATTTTAAGATAAACTGACCAAACTTTGCGGTATGCGCATACGTTTTAAAGAACGTGCAATTAGTAATATAAATAAAATATTTTCTAATTTCACACTCTAATGCTAAAGCGTTAAGACTAATTTTATTATGAGACGGTTGGATATAAATTTGTGGTAACATTTATTTCATTAACATCAATATTTTCTTAAACACTGTAAAATTCACCTTTCTGCAAGATAATATTAATTATGGTAAACACTTCATCTAAGCTCATAAAGCAGTTTAAAGTTATCATACATCTTAGTGACTATTCGTTGTAAATATCGCAAACAGCTAATTTTGAATCGTCATCAAAATCGTAGAGGAAAGCCCAACTGAGGATTTCTGAATGACATTGTTTCATTGGAATTGCAATCTGTCATCCCAGGGGATGCTCCCGTGGGAGATATTCGGATCATTCACCGCAGAGGAACGAAGCCAAGAGAACGACCTATTTATTAATCTATTTACGTGCTATGACCCCGTTATAAATACTGCACTGTTCACAGTTAAAATTATGCAAACAGCAGTTATCGATTAGAGCGATAACAATTAACCTAAACACAATTTGCATAAGTAATCCTGTGAGAAACCAAAAAAGGACAGTGTTTAAGTCTTTATAAAAGGTGTGGAATAGGTCAATGTTTACTGCATACAAATTAGGTGAGAATGTGAGAAGTAGGTTCAGTTTTAGAAACTGTTGACCCCGTTGTTTATTGGTCCAACAATGCCTTGTAACTGATATGGGTTAGTTAGAAGAGTGTTAGTAGGGCATTATAATATGACTACGTACTGTGGATCAAAAGACAAAAAAGTCAAGAAGACCAAAGACACAAGTACAGTAGCTACAGTATCCTTTTAATTAACATCATTTAAAATATAAAGACAACATTATTTTGGTGTTGTTACACCGAATAGAACGTACGTATTCTGTGTAACACTATTGTTTAATTGAATGAGATCCTTTCAAAAATTAACGTCACTCAACAAAAGAAAAGTAAACAGTAATACCCCGCCGATATTGAAATACAATCTAATCAAATATTAATCTTTAAAACTATACTTGGAGAAGACATTAAAATCCCAAAATGAAAACAGTTCTAGGAAGAATTTTCTCAAACACTTGCTTAATAATTAGACGTCATACACTAAGAGAAGATAGCGAGCGATAAATCTCCGATAAGATATGATAGCAATTCGCTCAAGATCACCATATGGACGGACGCACAACAGAATTAAACTCGAGAATAAACACGATCATTAATCTCAATTGAGGAGTGGAGTACATACAGCACAGGAATCAAAACGCAATGTAATGAATCATCATCGTAAAAGCTTGCGAGAACCAGCAAGATATAAAACCTTAAACGGCAACGCGCAATACAATAAATCAAAAGCTCCGGTAGGTATAAGACCATGAAAGAAACACTAATCACAATTAATTTCACATCCGAGACTTGTAGATCGGAGCGGCTCGCGTCTTTGTGAAAGCGAAATTTCAAATTTGCGTCCGGTGAATCTTCACGTATAGGGCATCTCGCGATCGGCGCGCGCGCACAGAGCCCGGCCGTCAAAACAACTGAACGGCGAGCGAGGTGCCAACCAGTCTGAGTTCTGACCGACCGGATGGGTCATTGTCGAGTGCGTGCAACACAAATACGGAATACCACCACACCACTTTTGGTAAAACGATATGCACTATCATTAACTCGGACCGTTGTTAATTAACCGATCGTAAAGTAACAGGATTCGAGCGAGGATTTCCACAATGATTAAACTCGTTAGTAATAAACTCGTTTTGTAGAAAATAAATAGTTACGATAACAATGAAAACGATTTAATATTACTCAAAGCAGGGTTATAAGATATTGGCTCTGAAACTTCTAAGTCTGATAAAAGAAAATATCTCTGCGATTACACCATTATAAATGTTGGCAGGAATTACATTGTAATTCCATCTTATTACATAATAATCTAATCTGATAACAAATAAGAACTATTAAAACTAAGCCTAATCCCCAGAATCTGATGCAAGTTTTCGGTCATAAATAATGTAACGCTTTTCCTGCAATATTTACAGAACAGCGATCTTACTATTCCTGTCGTTTTGAATATTTTGCATTTCGATCTAAGCCAAAGTAGGACCATTTGCGATAATTTAGTTCTTCAAAAGACTATTAATCTGTTTGTTTCAGACAGAACCTTCGGCTTATCTTTTCTTCTTATTCCCTTTACCTTTTCAATGGCCTCAAGTAACCCATGACCTACACCCTAGCTTAAAAGACTGCAAATGCCGTAACTTGATTTAGCTGTGCAACTTCAAGTGTAATGAAACCCCAATATTCCGATGGGTGACCGCATTCTAGCAGAATATGGTTTGGTTAGTTAAAATTCAAGATCACTGTTATTATGCAAATCAACGGTCAGTAATTGAAGTGCTCTTGAACAATTTATAGACTGTGCCAGCTAACATTACATAACTAAAGGCCTCATAATGTTTAGTCAGGAATAGTCACTTTTTTAGTCGATAACAAAATAAGAATAACTTCAATTTAGACAACCAAACAAACAATTAATAAAATATTAAGTAACGGTTTACCGACAACATCAATCAGCAACCAACTTCAAGTATTGCCCAAATCATTTAATATATTTTGTCGGTCTTAAAATACGGACTATATATAATTTTATGTCGCAAATTTTATTTAAATATGCATTATAACGTCGAAATATTTATCAGACATTAAATAAGGTTTGGCATACCAGCTTAAATTAAAAATAAATTCATATCAACTAACGAATGCATGTCCTTCATATGCACGCAATATTTTTTGCCTTCAATTTTTATCCAAGAGAAATATGCTCTTCCGTTGCAGAACCGGAATATACAGTGATTAATAATTGATAGGAAAATAGGTCACAGATATTGGTTTTTCATATATCTCGTTCGATACACGTAGGTTAATCAAAATGATACTTTGAAATCTTTAAAACAAACAAGGTTCGAATGAATTTCCATTTGGATACTGAATAAAATTCCAACGAAGAGATAAATAAACAATTATGATTTAATTAAGTATATTATAATTTGTTACGCTTTTTAACGAGAAATTAAAGCAGCCTCATTTATTCGCTATACAAAAAAATTAATAAAACACAAAGTGTGTCGTAATTATACATTTATACTTGGTGTTAAAGTCACTAATAGTGAGAAATAGAAAGTAATTAAAGCAAGTAATTAGAGATGTTTTCGACCACATGCTTTCAGTTGGTTCAAGGACATAACATATGGTCCCGACCGCCTCAATAATGATGGGAACACCCGATCCGGACATAAATTAATTTTGTCAACAGACTCGATATTATACGAATACGGAAAAATAATAATAATAAATCTTTATTTCAGGCATCGAGGCCCATAACATAAATACCTTACAGACTAACATACATGCAAAAATATAGACTTAAAAACTAACTCAAAAACTGTCTCTCTATGTCTAATTAAATACAGTAAAGAATTTTTAGGTACTGACAAAATAATGTAGACCATATTATTATAGAATGTTCGTATCGTCGCGTTGGCCAAAATAAAAATACAATTACATTGTACTTAACTCTGTACATACATTAGTAATTTAAAGAACTATGGCAATGGCAAAAATATGTATCAACATTTTTTTTTGTGAAGTCACATAGGTAAATTCAAAATCTAACCGACCTATTTGGTTACATACACGTACATACTAAGTTATATGAAGTTCCCATATATAATACCAAAATCTTTACCTAACTAACATAATGTGTGGAGGCTTCAGAATCTAACGCAAACTCACGAGTGTCCATCACAGGTCATGCCAGTATTTAATTTTTCAACATGTGAACTTTGCAATTCGTCAGGGGCCTTTAAAATGCAGCAAACATTAGCAAAGAAAACTCAGTTGAAATTTTAAGCGGCATTCATTAGTATCACAGCTGAATAGCCAAGTGTTTTAAAAATAAACGCCGACATCTGACCCACAAAAAATACACGGGGAAATGTTTTAATGTTGGAACCCTTTGTATTTCAGTGTTGTAACCCGCAATAGAGCCCGCTAAGAAATTCTACTTTTGTCGGAGAGTTTATTAGTCCATGACTTTGTTGACTCTTACCTTACTAGAAATTATCAGTTGTTTTGATCACGACATCATATTTCTTCGTCATAAGGAATGAGGAACATTTACTTATGAATCACACACCACATACATATTAAGGTTACACTTAGTAATACAACTAAGAATTTTGTTCTAGATTGTCTTTGTGCATAATAAAACGAAATGTTCTCAGCGTTTGATCTTAGTAACTGGACTTCTTTGAAGAATAATATTATATTTTTAATAGTGTGTGAGAATATAACAGTACACCACAATAGTAATGCTTCGGTCGGTTTTGGTCTTGAACGGCCACTAATGATATTTTTTCTAGACCGGCAAAAGAAACGATTTTGTAGTTGACAACATTATTTTTTTTTACTCCATATTTCTAACATCCACATTGAATCATACAACTTATTTTCATCAAACTATAATTTATTTCATCATCAAGAATGTTATTTGTGTTCAAAAAACTGCTTTGGATTTTATTATTGTTACAATGATTCAGTTTCAACATAGAATGATTCGGAAGTATCTGAGCTCATAAAATTCTTCCCTACTGATGAATAGTTATAAACAATTTCGTATGGTAAAGATGTTTTGAGTAATTAGTTCAGAAGAAATTGAATAAGAATCAAATTAAAGAACCTGAAAGTACTCGTATAATATAAAAAAGAGATTGTTTTATGTAAATTAGTAACAACTTTGGACAACGTTATCGTAAGTTTCCCAAACATTATTTTAGTTTGTACGTGTTTTTCCTTTTGGCCACTTTCCAGTCTATTTTAACGTGGGTTAGTGACCACGGATACTTCCAGGCGATTTTGTTTTGATGTTGTTTTGTTGCCACAATCTGCGTAAGCGACATCTATTCAATAAACATCCGGGTTTCCTACAAACATTAAAAGTGAAACATGAAATATATTAAATAACGAAAACAACACAAGCCTTTTTGCCTACAACTGTGATCGAGACACACATTGTAATGTAAAGTAATAATTCCGCATCAGCGCTAGTAACAGCGAGTTAAATAAGTATGGTTTTAACAGGTGGCAGGAATAATTGCACGGTTCAATCAATTTCATTTCAAAAAACCTTGACTCATCACTCTACAGCACGTTACATGGTACACGATATTGCATAAACATGTAGTAAGGATCATACAAAATATTGTATTAATTTAATAATATTATTTACAAACTATAAACTTTTTAAAATGCATTACAACTTATCCATTAAAGGGAAATAATTTTTATGTCGTATTCGAAGTTTTGGACAATAATGAACAATTGTATAGAATCTAATGATTAACTAATTAATCGGCAGTTTTCAACAATTTATCTATCTATCCATAATCTCTGGATAAGTTAATATGTAAGATAATATCAGCTGAAACCAGAATGTTTTGACTTTTTGACGATTGTTAATTAACTGACTTGAGGATAATATGTAGATAAGAGATAAAACATTGAGAATCGCGGTAAGCCAGTAATAAAATCAGCATGAGCTTTTGTTAATAGTATTTACATTGATTATTCAACTATTAAAGAATTAAAAAAAATACAATACAACTTTGAGTAATTAGTCCGTGTCAAATTAATACAAAAATAATTATAACTAGTGGATGGATACTCGGCGTGTTCCACTACGCTAAAAACATTCTGATGAGAATGACAGATCAGTGTTTTTGTGTTGACGTTGATGCGCCATCTTCAAATAATTTTCTTCATTGCATTGCTTTAGTGGTCTCAAACCACATTCGGATTATTGCCTCTAAAATGAAATCATTTTGAGGCATATCGGTTGGATGGTTTCAGAGTCTATAAAGGACATCCATACAAACATTTTTTGTGTTTTATATA
The DNA here is from genome assembly GCA_963932265.1 of Thymelicus lineola. NCBI lineage: Eukaryota > Metazoa > Arthropoda > Insecta > Lepidoptera > Hesperiidae > Thymelicus > Thymelicus lineola. The sequence continues at coordinate 4,836,273 of OZ010694.1, read as the reverse complement.
GATAATACACATACATGATAACAACAAACTTCAATCTGGATCCTGTAAACACGAGTAAGGACGTTCGAACGTTCAAAAGGAAAGTATTGCAAAAGGAAGCCGAGGACTGTAGCTCGCGGTAACTATACCTGCCCTAAACCAGTCTCACGGATCGTGACGCGAAGGGCTGGCTGTAGGGTTACCAAACGTCAGGATATGTTCGGACATGTACAGACTTTTGGCTTATCAAGCTTTTGTTCTGCCTCCGAACTTGTACAGCTTTTGAAGGTAACCCAATAGATATTAAAAAAAAATTAAAATGAAAGGTCAGCGTCAAAGTGTATTCGATCAGCTTTTGTTTCATTAAATAAGTAATCAGTGGTAAATATCAATTTACACTAACATATCTGACAAATCACATAACTAGTTCAAACACAAAATACAAATAATCAACTATAATCTCTCAAAAAAAACATGTTTTTTTTACTAACAATAAGATATCCGGATTTATTCATAACATTGCGCTAAATTGTCCGGACTTTTCATATTTAGAGTTGGTAGCCCTAGCTATCTGTGTATATTGTATCGCATGGGGTTACTGACACCCACCACATCCAGTGAACCTTCTTTTGAGTTATGACTTATGATGTTATGAGTGAACTTTGACTTGCGACACTATTATTCCATGTCAAACATTTCACAGCATTAAAGTCCTTCTTGTATCGAACGCAAAACATCATCGACTGTCTTTTAGAATAAAAACTTGAGCTATTGTGATAGCAGAATGCAGAACTGTAAGACTTAGCTGATTTATTAGTGAACTTGCTTAAAGAGCGAAAGTTTCAGTTCAAATAAATCTTTTTGGGCGACAGATACATGTTAATTGTCAAGTTATGGTTTTTGTGATATTGTTTGTGTAGGTATGATTTTACCACCTGCATCATAAGGAATCATCATTGGGAAAGTGTGACTATATTTGTGAACTTGTTATTTTACTCCAGAAAAATTTTAAGCCATCAATAGCAAGAGCAACAGACAAGCTGCGGAGCAAATCTGCCGGTTAGACTACGTCAGTAGATAAGAATTCAGAATCAAGAGGAAACTTTTAAGAATCGCCTTGACAGTTCCATTACAGCTGGGTCATATTATCTTCAAGCCACGAATCGTGAATGGCACTGAATCGAGTAACGTAGATTAGATGATTATTTAATGTAATATAATAGATGATAAGTAAGTTCTATTTTCCTGTTAAGAAATTATTATAGAACGTCCTAATAGACCACTATTGTATGCCTTTTTCCCTATCACTAATGGTGAAGCTCGTACTAAAAATGCATAATCCCTATAGCCAAACATTATTGATTCTGAATAAAGTTTCACCAATGAAATCAAACGTAATAAAAAATACCTTTCCGATTCAACATGATAGCATTAAATCATAATCCCCCTGCAGCGGTCAGCGTCGGAAACGGTCGATCGGAATCGGATCGGAATTCACATGTCGGTCACTGCGACCTCCTTCCGTTCCTATAACGCGAGGGTTAAGACGTCACGGCAACCGCTACGTACGCCTTGTACGGACAAGGACTGATCTATGCAAATGGTCTTAGTAAGTAACCTTTGGTACTAAATTACTAGAAGTACGTACTTTGCCGACTTTGCGTGACAATGTAATGGCGTTCTGACATTGTATGTAAATTTAATTTTAAGTTGACCTAATTTTAAATGACCGTTTCATCAACTCTTGATGGGCTGTTACAAAAATAAGATAAAAGGACTTGTGACATTAAAATTGACGAAAGAGACAATAAGGAAAAATTATACGAATGTGGCAAAAAGTACCTAAATATTACCAATACTCTAGGTATTTATATCGTCAAATATAATTAAATTCATTATTTATAGTGTGACCAATAATTTTATGATCATAATAATACGCAAACCTTTACAGTAACATTGTGCTAGAATTTATACTATATTTCCTGAAAACAAGCTAAGGGGAAATCATTGGCAATAATTAACTCCAGTCCAGCGTGCAGCGTAATTGTATTATCAACCACCAGAGGCGCTCTGAGCGTAAAGTAGTTTGTAGTTTATGTTGTTATGTAGAGATGGCGTTGTTATGCTATAAAAGCTTAAAAGATTTAAAAACTCATTTAAATTACAAATATTTAATAAACAAGAACACAATACAAATCCAGCAAATATGTATAAAGATATTGTCTTAATACAGCGTTATTTTATAAAAGGTATTTTTCATAAGATTCAAAATAATGACAATCTTCCATTATGGGGCCATAATTAAAATGTCGGGAGACTGGCATTTTGAAATCCGAAAATAGAAGAGTGTCACTGTATAAAAATAGGCTGAACTTTTAGCACGGTCTGTCGCGCTGACACAGCTAAATGTAAAATGGAGGAATTTTCCGCGGGGTCGCCGAACGATATTAGCCTTCTGACCTTTTATGCCAAATTTATAGTTTCCGCCAACGAACTTTATATTAAGCACAAACATATAAGCACAAAAAGGTTAGGGTCGTTGTGCCAGTGGTATTTCAACTTCCACAATCAGTCGCTTTATTTAGAATCAAATACCTTCTTTAAATAAATAATCATTACGTAAAAGTAAGAGAAAAATAAAAGTTTTAGGTATTTCTTTCGTTTTCAATTTGCATTAAACAATAAAATTTAGCCATAGTTAACGTAATAAGTTTAACATAATTCGCGAAAAAACATTGAATTCATATTATTCAGCTCTAGCACCACCGCTACTGGGGGCGTAAGTTTATTTTTCCCCATTTGTCTTCGCTGGTGGCATCTGAGAACAAAACGAGTGGATATTCCCAATTGTCACCACTGGTGACGCCACCATTGGTGAAAAATTGTATTTTTTTCCCTTCCCATTTGCCACCAATGGGGGTCTATGGTGATGGCAAATGGGAAAAACCTATTAGAAGGACATGTTTTTCTTTTGTGAAGACCAAAGTAAAACAACGTGAATCAACCTGGAATTGAAAAAAAAAAATGAAAAAAAAAAACTACTACATACAAACTTCTTAATACTTTGATATAATTGAATGTTGGAAGATCTACAGCGATGATTGTGCCCTACAGTGCCCATGTCTTATAAACAACATACATACATCTCTGAGTCAACTAAGCAGAAAATAGGACCGACGGCAATTTCACGAAATGACTCGGCCATTTTCACGAGAGCCCAAATTTCTATTAACGTATATACCTACATAGATATAATTATGTGTCAATAAAGGAAATACTGTTTGGTTTATAGCAGACGCTGTATATTTAGGACTGATATTATAATCGTTAAGAGTTTTATTTCTTAAACTAGTTTTGAACGCGATTTTGCTCGCGGTAGAGTGGTTTCGAAACGAAATTTTTAATTAATTAATTTAGATTTTTATATGCACGAGGCTTCGCGCGCGTGGGTATCGATTTTTTACAAATCATGAGACAGCCAGCCTTTGTGACAATTTCATTCCAAAGATTAGGAGTTGAGTGAATTACAAGTTAACACTGGACTGTAATCTTATCTAGTAACTGGAGTCCAGACAGTATGGTAAACTCATAACAGCAAATAAATTATTATAGTTAAAGGTAATCCAGCATTACGTTTTCTTAAAGATTGATAATATCTAAATAAGAATTTCGTTTAATTTTATATCTAATTTAACTTTTATATGCTGTACAACTGAAACGGCATTATTATTGAAAATTAAGTTTGCTTTCAAACTTTTCAATGGGGTTACGGGGCACTTTAAAGATTTTAATGAATTTTGAAGATGAAGCGGCCATGTTTAAATTAACACTGACGTAACGTGACATGACGTTGACAAGTAAAACCATTCCTTAATGTTTAAGGATTTTCTAAGCTGAAAATGTGCCGTCTTTAAGCCGTTAAAATAGAGGCGAAATTACATTGCATGGTACACTCAGTTTTATGGCGCTTTCAGTACGAAATTCAGCAGTAATTAGTGTTTCAGTAAATAAACCCTTTACTGCCCTTCGTAATTACATTGGGCCGGTTAATGGCGGACTTTTATAAGTATTTATAATTCAAAAATATTTTATTTACAGTAACATTCATTTAATGAAGTCATTTAGTCTAAAGAGAAGTATGTATTCAGGACCAGTTAGAAGAAACTTAGATTAACGTGTTAAGTAAGATACGATGAACGTGGGGCATGTCATATTCTTGTTTAACGTATAAGTGGCAATATTTAAGTAACATTTCATATTAAATAAAATAAAAATTAATATTTCCACTTAAATGCATTAAATACTTAAATATATATAAATATTTGCACTTACCGGTTTTAACATTAACATCTTGTGAGGGCATGTTAAGTTTTAAAGAAGACGATTTTTAGTTTAGGTATAATACATATAAATACGATAAAATATAATAAATATAAAGGAAAAAGTGATTTACTGATGTATCAACGCACATGCCAAATCCTTAGGGCTAGAAACTTAAAATTTCACACACGTATTCCTCTTATGACATAGGCATCCACTAAGGAAGGATTTTTCAAAATTGAACCGCCCAAGGGGGTGAAATAAGGTATGAAAATGATAAGCATAATTTCCGCATGCGATGCTGCGGGCAACAGGTAGTTTGCTAATAAACATACAATCGATACGTATACTACGTATGCTATGAATTAACTTGAAATCGTTTACATTGCTGGATAATCGAATATTGCAAATTATGTTCAAGGTTTACGTGTGATGAAGCGTTTAAACGAGTATTTATCTAAATACCAGCTTTCACCTGTGCAGAGGCTTCGCTAGCGATAATATTTTCTGGACGAACTACTCCATGTTCATCACATCCATGTTTACCTTTACAACCCTTAGTACAACCTTTAGTGATAAATGACAAGTGATTCATAATTTTTATTTAAGAATCTGAGGACGAAATTTGAAGCAAAACACTGTTTTTAAACGCTTTTATTTAGCTTCACTTCGGAGCATCAAAGCATCAAATCTTCAAAGCATCAAATCTTGTAACGTTAATTTGAATGACTTCCCTTTAATGAAAATTGATGAAATTTGGCAGACATGTGTATTTCCGATGACAATACACGAAAATCATATTTTAAACTAATTTTCATTGTTTATTTGTTGTTAAATTAAAAAAAACGATTTTCAGACTTTAGACGCATAATTCTCTATGTTCTATTTTACGTAGAGACTTGAAATTTTCACAACTTGTAGCTAATTTTATAAACTAAACATTATTGAAATAAAAGCGTTTAAAAAAAAAAAATTTTTTAGGATTCAACTTATCTCGTTTAGCCCCTATTTTACAGGTTGAATTTCCCAAAACATTTTCAAGCAATTAGCTTGTCCATGCCATAAAATAAAACTGTCTAATTTCCGTCCGACAGATTCGTTTCTGCATATAATTATGAATTATGAATAATAATATGAACAATTAGTCACGCCTTATTTATATACAATTTATAAAACAAAAAAATGTTTCATTTGAAAGGCAATAATCCGAAGGTGGTTTGAGACAACTAAAACAATGCATTAGGCACATTCTGTCCATTGATAAAATCGATTTTCCACTTTTCCCATACAACAATTTGAAGATAATTTTTAAAGATGGCGTATCAACGTCAACGTCAACACAAAAACACTGATCTGTCTTTCTCATCAGAAAAGTTTTTAGCGTAGTGGAACACGCCGGGTATCCACTAGTTTATAATATTAATATAGATTTTCGATTAATTTACCCTCCATCGTTAATCAAAAGCAACTTAGTGTGACCTAATTCTTCCAGGCTTTAAAATTTAATTTAACTTGTTAACGCCTTGTGTTTGCGTGGCAACAATATTTTGACAATGATATTGTTCATTATGGGCAAAGATTTATGTTTTGCCATTCTGCAAATTGTGTCACGCGACGTCGATAACAATCTTGTTACTGGATTAGTCACGACAAATGTTGCATAACACAATAATAAATACTATCTATATACTATGAATAAAAAATATAAAATATATCAACTTCCGTACGTTTGTTCGAAGTTTTGATTTTGATTCACTTGAAAATGCGACTTACGAGATAGTATTTTAAGAGTATTTTTATGTGAGACTAGCTGTAATCTGTAACAA